>JABUOV010000046.1:0-205404 GCA_025617405.1 Perca schrenkii
TCACACAGTAGAGGAATTACCGTATAGTACAGGAGAAGCTCACAGGCAGTTTGGACTTAAATGAGCAACAGATTAGCACAAAATCTTCAACCCTATCGCATTCAACCCCATCACATTTTTCAATGTTACGGGGTTGAATGGCTGTTACAGGGTTGAATTGCTGTTAAATCTTAGCAATATTTAATGTATATTCCTTAATACCAATCATATTTTCTTGTTGATGTGAATGTTTGTTGTTTACGGTTTTACAGTATTAACTAAAAGTACAAGGAATTATTGAAAATAATAAGTAAAAAATGGTAAGTGAAAATGGTAGGGCTGCTCCCTCTTACTCGATTAATCGGTCGTTTTGGTCTTTCTCAACTTAGATCTCTTTAGTCCATTAGTCATGTTTTATGCTTTTTTCATGCTGAATGACTTATTTACAAGAAACGTACGAGAACATCTCTGGTAAACACAAGAATTAAAGTGGTGCTTTTGCATGACTCTTAGTGGAGAAAGTCAGATTTACAGATCTGTCGATTAAATCAACTAATGGATTAGTCGATACAACCGAATGAGTGTTAGTCGACTAAGAATTTCTTCAATCGAGCACAGCCCTAGAAAATGGTGAACAAACTGTAGGCTTCGCTATAATGTTAAGATGTTTGCTCAATGTTCAAACAGACATTCCTGCCATTACTCTGGATATTTCTATGAAATCAATTAAATGTTGTAACTGTTAGTTTATTAATGTGTTTTAATCTGTCTAGATTTCATCTAGATTGTTTAGATATGTTGACAGTAAGTTTAAAAATGTTTAGAAAATGGCAACATGTGAGTGATCTCACAAAAGAAGGATAAAACATATCACGTGATGCTTTTCACTCAACCCTGTTACATGATTTTCAACCCTGTTGCGGTGCATTCAGCCCTGTTACGAGATTATTTTTTGACATTTTTGTATTAAATACACAAAATATAACATCAATAGTGTTTTTATTGTGTGTATTAAATCAGAGTAAATGAGTACATTTAAATTTTGTCAGGAATTACGCAGCATTCTTGCACATTTCTAGCGAAAATGTTGAGTTGGATTAGAAATGTCTTCATCGTAAACTGGAAAGGATGGTGCTGGTCAGTTTTCCTTGATTTTCTCTTTAATTACAATATGCCATTATTTACAAGGGACATCTAAACTGTGAGATTATGCCAGAAGCTGATCTCAAGTTTATTGGAAAAATTAATAGTTGAATAACAAAATGACTGTGACAGGGTTGAATTAAATTGAGACTTGTATGAGAAAATAATGCAGAATAATAAGTTAATAGTCTACGTTGAGATGGGAAAAGGTATTTTTTGTCAAGTACACACATTACTTTGTTACATCAAATAAAAAAAGCTTAAGATTTTAATGTTCATTGTTTCATCCTCCTCAATTAGGGTTGTGCCGATGAGAGCACTACTCAGTAATGACGGTATGTTAGGTTATTACTCAGTAATGACGGTATGTTAGGTTATTACTCAGTAATGATGGTATGTTAGGTTGGTTATTACTCAGTAATGACGGTATGTTAGGTTATTACTCAGTAATGATGGTATGTTAGGTTGGTTATTACTCAGTAATGACGGTATGTTAGGTTATTACTCAGTAATGATGGTATGTTAGGTTGGTTGTTACTCAGTAATGACGGTATGTTAGGTTATTACTCAGTAATGATGGTATGTTAGGTTATTACTCAGTATGATGGTATGTTAGGTTATTACTCAGTAATGATGGCATGTTAGGTTATTACTCAGTAATGATGGCATGTTAGGTTATTACTGTTGCTCTGTTGAAGGCAGACGTCCCACTGTACTGTCGCTACTCAGATCAGGACATCTGATTGACTTTACTGCACCGTACTTTAGTGAAAGTAGGTCACGTTGTAAAACCTACCAGCAGGGCACCATTTACAGAGGGCATTTAAATGTATCTCTAATCGTAATGTTAACAGTTGGCCCATAGTAGTAGGAAAAAATATAAAGCTACCGCTACCGTCCCCCCGGCCCCGACGACAATATCATCGTCCATCACGATGTTTTACTGTAACCATCGTCAACTGCCAATTTAGGGGACATCGCCCAACCCTATCCTCAATCACAAATGGCACCAAATCTGTAGAATGACCCAACTGTCATGTTAGTGATCAGTAATTAGCCTGTGTCTATGTTATCTCCTTACATATACCTACACTCTCCGTCTCTGTAAGATTGGGAATGATTGAGATTTCTCTTGGCACAGCTACCAGAAGACTTCACACTTTCAGACAGGTTGCTCACGTCACATCTACGTTGTCTCTCTCAGTTGGAGGCTGCTCAGTAAAGCGAGAGATCAACGGAAAAGTGACTTCTAATATCCTTCACTGGTCTCCGTCCAGAGACACGGGGTCTATTGGTCCATAATATATATGTCAATCGTTCAAACCCTACCTCATTTACACTTTGAGAACTCAGCAGAACAACATCCAGCTGAACTAAACGTAATTGTGACAAAATGGGAAAAGTAGCTTGATATCCACAGTGAAATGGTCTAAATACTGTATACTTGTATTTGAGTAGAGCTAATATACAGATTTATTTAAGTGGTAGGCTACTCAATTGAATTACTGTGAATTACACTGGTATTTCTCCTCAAGACTTCTTCCACCTCAGCTTATTTGTTTTTCATACAATTCACTATCTGCAAAGTATCAAGAAAGATGTCTGTCAGTTACAGTAGTTTATTAAAGAGTCCAATTGTCCTTGAGGAATGAAGGAAGTTAGATGTACATCCTTACTGCTGATGTTACACACACACGTTTTAATAAAATGCCCTCAGCTAAAAGCAGCAAGAAAAGCTCCCTCCCGTTTCCCGTCGGACCTTAATGAGTGTGACAGCCAGCGGAAGTAAACAAGGCTGCTGGCCGTAGCGTTAGCTGCATGCTGCTGTTGAATGAGCTGGAAGACGGTATTGTAGTCGTAGAGCAGATGATTCTTTCAGCTGGAACTAAGCAACAATGTCTTCAGTTGAGTGTTTGAGAGAGTTTGTCACCGAGCGACTAACTGCTGCTGCTGAAGAAATATTCCGAGTTGTTGAAAAAACTATCGTCGAGTACGAGGAAGAGATCGCTCGGCAGCGCAGACTGTTGGATGGCGTTTGGAGACCAGAAATCAGGTTACACAGGATAGGTGAGTTTAACCGCTACTATTTGAATCCTGGTTCTATATGTTACACAGGATAGGTGAGTTTAACCGCTACTATTTGAATCCTGGTTCTATATGTTACACAGGATAGGTGAGTTTAACCGCCACTATTTGAATCCTGGTTCTATATGTTACACAGGATAGGTGAGTTTAACCGCTACTATTTTAACTGATGCAGTGTCCGGTTGGAGCGTGTTAGTTCGGTTCGCAGTGGGATGGAGAAGGTTTAACACCTCCTGTTTCATTTAGATCAGGGGGGGGGGTCAAACTCAACTTCACTAAGGGGCACACGCATTGTGCATTCATATATTTAAAGAAATCTTGCAGTTGCATAATCATTGGTTAAAGAAACTAACTGATTGTGAAATACCATGGAAACGTTACTTTAGATCAGCCACACACAAGCTACCCATAGTTTCACTGGGTCATCGTTCATACAATCATTAAATATTGTAGTACAAAATAGGTGATACATGTTTCATTATGGTTCTAGATGTAATCTATCCCTGTAAAAGTACTGCAGTAGTAGAGAGAATACTACAGACCAATGTGGTACTAGTATAAAAATATATATATACATATATATATATATATATATATATATATATATATATATATATATGTGTATATATATATATATATATATATATATATACACACACATATATATATATATATATATGTGTGTGTATATATATATATGTGTATATATATATATATACACATATATATATATATATATATATATATATATATATATATATATATATATATCACATATATATATATATATATGTGTGTATATATATACATATATATGTATATATGTGTGTGTGTATATATATATATATATATATATATATATACATAAATATAAATTATATATCTCAATCATCAGTAACGAGTTGGCAGAATTGGACAAGCAATTCCAAGGACCTGCATCCATACAGTCTCAAAGGTAGTACATGGGACCATAGAAACAGTATCTGATAAACAGTAGTATATTACAGTAGTAGTACATGGGACCATAGAAACAGTGTCTGATAAACAGTAGTACATTACAGTAGTAGTACATGGGACCATAGAAACAGTATCTGATAAACATTAGTATTTTACAGTAGTAGTACATGGGACCATAGTAACAGTGTCTGATAAACAGTAGTATATTACAGTAGTAGTACATGGGACCATAGTAACAGTATCTGATAAACAGTAGTATATTACAGTAGTTGTACATGGACCATAGAAACAGTGTCTGATAGACAGTAGTATATTACAGTAAAGAATGATGATGAAATATTACATCCATAGATACTGTATTCTGATTGGTTCATGCTCCACGCTAACTGGTGACAATGAATCTCATTATCTTGAAACTTTCATGATCTAAACAGGGAATATTGTTTGTCTGTTTCCATACAACTAGTCATTAAGAGTAATGCAACAGTTAGGCCTACTTATCATTTTGAGCAGTTTTATCAATCGATAGTTAGATGATTGTAATGAAATGAATAGACAATCATCTGAACTGTAATGTGTGAATTGCTTTTTGAAATAGTAGTACTTTGTTGTTAAGTTGTGTCATATTGAACAGCTGATCTTTGTTAAATGAACATATGATCTTTGGTTTATGTGGATTGTATCCAAGCAATTGAAACAAGTGTTAGAGTTTTGAAAAATGTGCATTTTGATCATTGGTTGTGAGTTTTGTGTCTAGAGTTTTGAAAAATGACATCAAGGTTCTGAAATTAGTGCCAACGTGATTGTAAAAACTGTAACTAACACACACACACACACACAATGCTAGCCACTGTGGATTAAATGAGTTCACATCTGGGACCTGACTGTGGTTTCTGTAACATAATCAACAGTAGGAATAACCTGCTTCAATTATCATAGTTAGTATCACTATTCCATTGATATGAAACTGCTATTTAACTACACTGAACAGAAATACATATGCATTTAACTGATGGATAATCTAAACAATCGTAATATCAATATAATAAATCAGGGAGTGTGTGTGTGTGTCTGTCTGTCTGTCTGTCTGGAAAATGAGAATCACATTGAGGGCCAGACATGTTTAGTTTATTGACATGTTTTTATTTCATTGAAAGTCAAAAACTGTTGACTGTATTGTTTCATGTCTCATACAGCTTGGTCACTTACAGTTTGGTTGACAAAAGTCAGCAAAAAAGTTCCTTCATAGAGTTTTAGCAAATTTCTGAATGTCAAAGTCGACAAATCTGCCAAATTCTGTTTTGAGTGTCGTGTAATTCCAGTTTGAAAACAGTTTCTGTCTTTTTGGTTTCGGCTCCCATATAGGCGGGCCAAAATTAGTTGTGAACCTAAAGTGATATGTGGGCCGGATGGAAACTGGCAAGGGGCTGGATTTGACACATGTGATTTAGATGATCTAGGACTAGTGGCTATAATGAGTTAGCATCGCCACAGATAGCCCAGGAAGAACTGGAGAAGAATGGGGCTTTACAGTTTTTTACAATCACTTTGCTACTAATTTCAGAACCTTAAAGCCCATGTTGCAAGTTAACCACCACTGTTGATTAATAGGTACATATAGCACTCAATATATGTATATCATTGTTAAAAATGTCTCCAAATAGTGTTAAAGGCCAGTTTTTGTCAGGTTTCTGTCGTTTTTGGTATTAGTGGGTTTTTTTCCGCAATTCGGTGATGACGTCACGTTGGGGAGACATGTATCAGCCTGGTACTAGAACTATGGTGACTGACTGGGATGAGGAAGAGGGTTTTTTACTGTCCGTGAATAGCACCAAGTGAAAGTCAATGTTTTATTTATATCTAGTGACAGTGATCATGTCGTTAGTTCAGATAAGTACCGCTAAACTTATCTAGAAAATACAAGGCATCATGCTAGCTATGTGCTAACTTGACAGTCCCACCTGTGAAATCCCCCGATGGTTGTAAACACATAGATATCATGATTAGATATCTCACATTTTGATGGTAGCCTACTAGCTCCAGTAACAACCAACCCGGAGTCCCTAGTTATTGTCCTTGGTGACTTTAATAAAGGGAACCTCACTCACGAACTCCCTAAATATAGACAGCATATTAAATGCCCGACCAGAGAGGAGAACATTCTGGATCACTGTTACACCACAGTCAGGGATTCTTATCACGCCGTCCCCCGTGCTGCACTGGGACACTCTGACCACGTCATGGTCCACCTGATCCCCACCTACAGGCAGAAACTAAAGCTCTGCAAACCTGTTGTGAGGACATCAAGGAAGTGGACCAGTGAGGCTGTGGAGGATCTCCAGTCGTGTTTGGATTCTACTGACTGGGATGTGTTCAGGACTGCTACCAACAGTCTGGATGAGTACACAGAGGCTGTGACGTCATACATCAGCTTCTGTGAGGACTGCTGTGTTCCATCATGCACCAGGGTGAGTTACAACAATGACAAACCCTGGTTCACAGCCAAACTCAGAAGGTTAAGGCTGGCTAAGGAAGACTCGTTCAGGAGTGGGGACAAAGACAGATTTAAAGAGTCAAAGTACAAGTTTAGCAAGGCGTTGAAGGAGGCTAAACGACGATACTCTGAGAAACTCCAAAACCAGTTTTCAGCTAATGACTCTGCAACTGTCTGGAAAGGACTTAGGCAGATCACCAACTACAAGCCTAAAAACCCCCCCCACTCCTTCGATGACCGACACCTAGCCAACGACCTGAACGAGTTCTGTCGATTTGAAAGACAAAAGGTCAGTCCTGACACCATCCCCCACGACACCTCCCTACAGCTACAGCCACTGTGCATCACCTCCACCTCACCCACCTCAGCAGGGCCCTGGGGCCCCCCACCAATGCCCTCCTTAAAGGTCTCCACCTCCACCCCCCTACCCACCTCAGTGACGACTCTCTCCATCCACGAGAGGGACGTCAACAGACTCTTTAGGAGACAGAATCCCAGGAAAGCTGCTGGACCAGATGCTGTCTCCCCATCATGCTTGAAGCACTGTGCTGACCAGCTGTCTCCAGTGTTCACAGACATTTTTAACACCTCACTGGAGACATGTCACGTGCCAGCCTGCTTCAAGACCTCAACCATCATCCCTGTCCCCAAGAAGCCAAGGACCACAGGACTTAATGACTTCAGACCCGTCGCCCTGACCTCTGTGGTTATGAAGTCCTTTGAGCGCCTTGTGCTTTCACACCTCAAAGCCATTACCGACACCCTCCTGGACCCCCCTGCAGTTTGCCTGCAGAGCCAATAGGTCTGTAGATGATGCAGTCAACCTGGCCCTCCACTACATCCTCCGGCACCTGGACTCTGCAGGAACCTACGCCAGGATCCTGTTTTTGGACTTCAGCTCTGCCTTCAACACCATCATCCCGGCTCTGCTCCAGGAGAAGCTCTCCCAGCTTGGTGTGCCTGACTCCACCTGCAGGTGGATCACTGACTTTCTGTCTGACAGGAAGCAGCATGTCAAGCTGGGGAAACACGTCTCCAACTCACAGACCATCAGCACTGGATCCCCTCAGGGCTGTGTTCTTTCGCCTCTGCTCTTCTCCCTCTACACCAACAACTGCACCTCCAGTCATCAGTCCGTCAAGCTTCTGAAGTTCGCGGACGACACCTCCCTCATCGGACTCATCTCTGATGGAGACGAGTCCGCTTACAGGTCGGAGGCTGACCACCTGGTGAAGTGGTGCAACCAAAACAATTTAGATCTCAACGCTCTAAAGACAGTGGAGATGGTTGTGGACTTCAGGAAGAACCCAGCCCCACCTGCCCCCCATGACCCTCTGTGGCTCCACAATTAACATTGTGGAGTCTTTCCGCTTCCTGGGAACTACAATCTCCCAGGACCTCAAGTGGGAGCTGAACATCAGCTCCCTCGTCAGAAAGCACAACAGAGGATGTACTTCCTGCGGCAGCTGAAGAAATTCAACCTGCCAAAGACAATGATGGTGCACTTCTACACAGCCATCATTGAGTCCATCCTCACATCCTCCATCACCATCTGGTACGCTGCTGCCACTGCCAAGGACAAGGGCAGACTGCAGCGTGTCATTCGGTCAGCTGAGAAGGTGATTGGCTGCAATCTGCCGCCGCTCCAGGACCTTTACGCCACCAGGACTCTGAAGCGTGCTGGAAAGATTGTGGCTGACCCCTCCCACCCCGGACACAAACTCTTTGAGCCCCTCCCATCTGGCAGGAGGCTGAGGTCCATCAGGACCAAAACCTCACGCCACATGAACAGCTTTTTCCCCTCCGCCACTAGCCTTATTAACAAGGCCCGGAAACCACCGTGACTCTCCACCTGGCTCTTCATGCCACTGTTCTCTCTGCTCTAATGCTCTTTGCTCTTTATTTATCTATTTTATTTTATTTCTATCTTTATTTTTAATTTAATACATACTGTGTACATATACTTATATTGTTTATACCTATACTTATATTGTTTAATATTACATTTAGAGAATGTGTGATGTGCACCAGCAATACCAAAACAAATTCCTTGTATGTGTCAAAAAACGTACTTGGCAATAAAACCCTTTCTGATTCTGATTCTGATTTGCCTGGTGTTTATTTATAACTTGGACGGGGATGCTGGTCAGCTTTTCACAAGTCTAGACAGCTAGCTAACGCTACGCCGATGCTTCGCTAACGTTAGCGCAACAGCGTTAGCATAGCCGGCTAGGTAAATACAGACCCTTTCCAAAAAATTCACTATAGTTAGTGACCGGGACAGTGAATCGAGACGGGGCTTTCGCCTGTCGTCTCCCCAACGTGACGTCATGCAATGCATTGTGGGGGAAAGAGAAACCGCTGTAAAATAGTACCTACTTTTTCGTGTTATATTCTGTTTTGTGATACCTAACAACATCAAATACATGAATAACAGTTTAAATGTTTATTACCAACAAGCAATTACCACAAATTTGTTGGAAAATTAAACTTGCAACATGGGCTTTAATGTCATTCAACAGTCATCACTTGTAACACAGGCTGTCCAATGTTCAAAACATTGCATCATTCATTCATATCTTTAAAGACATCTTGCACTTGCACAACCACTGGTTAAAAAAACTGACTGTGAAATACCATGGAAACGTTACTTTAGACTTTCTGGTTTAGTTTCCTTGTCAAACAACTGAAACCCTGACCAAACTGACATGACTGACACTGTAAAAAGCTGTCTGCTTTCCCCGTTTTCCACACCTGTGTACCTGTGGCTGATTACCTTTAAGCCTTCCCAAAGCAATGCTCCACCCATTGCTCAAACATAAAACTGCACATTAATTTACATAACCAACATAGTAGCATATACAAACAAAGTGGTAAAATTGCTCCAACATATGGGTCAATGACATGACGCCTAAATTTACTGTCCGACTGCATTTTCTCCAGTTAAAAATGGTCTAGATTTATAAAAAAAAACATAATTTATATTTAGTGTTTCTCCCCTTTATGTAACCACATCAATTTTTCAAAAATCATATGGCATTTCTAATCTTTTTGTTACTGAAAGTGTCAAAATATCATGTGGTGGGACCGGTCAGGCATGACTGCTATTTTGGAAACTTCCGGAAATTTGCTCATAATTTATTAAAATGTATTTTCTGCCATTTTTGGCATAATTTCCAAAGTGTTTTGTAGTCTTATATAATATAACAGTGCTCTAGTGTTGATATTTCTGTCATAATATACAAAAAAACTTTGTCCGAGTATGTACATTTTATGAAGTATCATGCGGTGCGACCATAAAGAAATTACCATTTTGGAGCTTTTATTTTGAATTCCACTGAAAGACAGGAAGTTGCATCATAAGTCAGTTTGCCAAGGACCCTTGAAAGCAACAAGCAGGTTTATAACCCTCTCTCATATTTTGAAGAATAAAACTTTTTGAATGGCTGGTATGTAGTTTCCACTTCAAAAAGACAATAAGTGTTAATTTATATTTACAAATTGATAGTTTGATAGAAAATGTCATAGTGCCCTTTCGCGAGAAACTAGCTAGTTTTATTTAGGTGTCCAATGTTGTGCCTGTAAATTTTGACTGAATTAAAAAAAATCATGTGGTGCGACCAAAAATCATGTGGTGCGACCATTGAATCATGCCTTCCAAGACTAATATACATCCTATATTGACAGGTTTTGTACTCTTCTATTCTTTTGATGGTTTATATACAAATAGTAATTCATTTTAATATTCTATAAACAATGTAATACTATATTATTTGAATCCATTTTATCAGATGCCATTTTAAAAGACTGCTTGCCACAGGGAACGCGTCAATTCCGACCCTACAGCAAGAGCAGAGTACCTTGCCAGGAGAAAAGATATGTGGTATTGCTGCTTGTAGAATTCATCAAAACCAAATTGTAGCCTACCCCAAAATAAGTTACAGAAGGACCCCAAACCACTCAATATGCTACTCCACTGTATACCCCACTACTAACTAACGGATTAACATGACAGAGAATTTTGCAGATTCAGAATGTAATCACAAAATATCACAATGAAAATGTGGAGAAATCATACATTAGCTTCATGGACTCATGGTAGTGCCCTACCCACCTGCAGAGCTCTCTTTCTCTCTCTCTCTCTCTCTCTCTCTCTCTCTCTCTCTCTCTCTCTCTCTCTCTCTCGTGTCATATGATCGTTAACGAATTTAACATTTCAGCAGAGGTGTTCATTTGCATACAGGTTTAGTGGCTTGACGGTTAACGTGAAGTATGGGATTTGATTCGCGGGGGTATTTTGGCGACGGTAATGTTATTAGTTAGCATTAGACTTAATTAACCCGGGGTGAGTATGATGAAAACTGATGTGTTTCCCCGGTTGAGCTCTGACATTTTCTCGCATTGCACAGCGCTGTGAAAGAATAATCTCAGAGATTACGTTATGGTCTGCCTATGTTTAGAAGTGGTGACTATAGGCTACAGCTCACAGCAATTTAATACTATATAGTGTCTGGATTTTGCTTGATATTTAATGTTGGCAAATGGCTTTTTTTATAAAGCGTTTATTATAAAGCGTTCTGCATATGGTGTGCAGGTTACCTTCCCCCCTAAACATTGACAACAATGTGACTCAAAAACAGTGTCTGGTAGCTTTGTATGTGTGGGATTCTGAAACGTCCTTAAATTCGGGAATTGTCATTTGTTTATTCAAAGATGCACATTTTTGTGGGCCTGATCAATTTGAGGTTTTAAAAATGTGTTGTGTTTGTTGTTCTTTCCTAATCTGGAACTCTGGATGTTCAGTGTAGATCTCTCCAACAATCCTTGTTGTTCTTTGAATCTTTCATAAAATATTTCCAAGATGCCAACAGAATGGTCTATTCTCTTAAGCGGTTTGAATTTTTTTTTAATGAAAATGGTATGGAAATGAAAATGAAATGTTTGCCTTCACTGAAAAATCAGTTTGATTTGAATAAAAATTTGTTTTAGATTTTTCCATGCAACTTATTGCTTCCTAATCTATTGATTTTTGACAATATGTGGTTGCCCCCATCATTTGGTGCGACCACACATCATGCGGTGCGACCAGAAATGGCAATAACTGTATTAAAATAAAAATGAAATATTTAATTTCTGAGCCTAAAATATTAATCTCTGATTGAGTATGCTGAAGGGAATTATATTGTTTAGACATCTTTTTCACTTTTGTGTAATTCACAGAAAAAATGTGTAATGTTAACCACATGTAGGTAGGTGACTGTGATGTTATAGAACAAAAACAAATAACAACTATATAATTTCAGAAGAAATCCAAATAATTTGTTTCTGCAGACTTCATATTACTGAGCACTTGTAAAATAAATATAAACAGGTGAAGGATATATGTTCACTTTTTTAAATAATTCACGGTCGCACCACATGACATTTTTAAAGGTCATGGCCAATTCATGAACATGAAAAAACACTAAAATCAGTTTAAATAATTGTTTTATATAAATTCATTTATACACAACATTGTTAATGTTTGAACAAATGCAATAAAAAATCATATTTATTGTATTTTAAAATTGGCCTATTGAAAATCCTTATACGTCATTGACCCATATATCAATATAACAAAATACCGTGCAGCCCTAGTAACCAGTAATGATGCAACACATTAAAAATGTATCGAGTAAAAGTATTAAACTCATTGAAAATATGTACTGAAGTAAAATTGGAAGTAGGAGAAAAAGATAATACTCCAGTAGAGTACAGATACAGCCTTTTAGTACTTAAGTACAGTAGTGAAGTTGACTGCCACGTACTGCCGTATATTTTCTCTCTCTCTCTCTCTCTCTCTCTCTCTCTCTCCCAAACACATCAGATCCTACTCCTCCATGTAGAGTAATGCCATTGATTATTCTACAAACTCCAATACAGTAATATAGGGGGCAGTATTTTTAGGGGTCCAAGCCCGAGGCTGGAAGAATCGGCAGTAGTGAAGCTACGCCGTTCACACAGCAGGGCTGTGGAACCCTATTGCTTTCCTAAGGTTTCTTATTATTATACTTCCACCGATAAAACTTTTAGCTACAGGCTAAACTGTACATGGTGGGGGGGTGCTGTTTTCAGGACTGCTACAGATCCCTGCAGGGACCTCGGACAAAAAAATTCAGCCACTTACACCACTAGGTGGCGCTATAGCAGAAAAAACGTGTTTGGCCTTATAACTCCCAAACCGTACTTCACACATTAAAAATACACATATCCTCACGTTCCCTGAATTAAGATGAATCTCCTGATATAGGCCACGCCCATTTTAGCCTAGATTATTTTGCGTGAAAAATCACAATTTATCGTAAACCTGCTTTTTCTTACTCCTCCTAGACCGTGCAACCGATCTGCATGAAACTTGGTACCTAGCATCTGTAGACCGACCTGACAAAAAGTTATCAAAAGAATTTTTGTCGGATGAAAATTGCATAAATTACGCACAAACAAATTATCGCGCGAATCTTTAGATTCTTGTTTGTCATGACCCTCTAAGGCTCCCAAACTTGACAAAATTGGCCACTAGGGGGCACTACAAGTACAAAAATTTTATATCTCAAGAATGGCTAATCTGATTTTTACGAAATTTTGAATTTTGAGTGTACCATCTCGGCCCAAGCCTACAGTGGGCTACTGATTCGTCAAAGTGGGCGTGACCTATGGGACCCAGGTTTGGATTCACCACTTACACTAATGTGAGCAACTTACAATGGTTCATGGACCTTACCTACCAACAATTACACACAATGCCCCACTTGGTGGCACTATGATGTAAAACGTGTTTTTGCCTATAACTCCCACAGTCTACATTGCAGATTAGAAACCCTTATATCCACGTGTTCCTTGAATCCATCTGAGTCTGATGATGTAGGCCACGTCCATTTGTGCTAAGAAGTTTTTTCACAATATCGCGCAATGCCCAAAACAAACTTTTTCCATCTCCTCCTAGGCCGTGCGAGCTATTGGCACGAAACTTGGTAGGTCGCATCTCCATATGGACCTGACTTAAAGTTATCAAAAGAAGTTTGCTACGTTACACCAGTCGCAATTTACAAGCAAACTAATTTTCGTAGTTACCCACAAAACACTACCGTTAGCATATCTTGGCCAAATTAATAGGTATCAGAGCAAAACTTTCCATTGTTGTTCGACATCCCACTCCGAGCCTCCCTACCAAATCGAATCGAAAATCGGCCGTTAGGGGGCGCTATAATGAACGTAGAGGCCTTTTGGCAAATAAGTCAATGTATTTAAATGGGAATAATTTGCAATGGAAATATCTCTACTGCACTAAATGCTATCATCACAAAACTTGAGATTATTGTTCGACATGCCACTCTGCGGCTCTCCACCAGATTTGGTGATGATCGCCTTTTAGGGGGCGCTATAATTGAAGTAGAAGTGTTATGGCCTTTTACACAATGAAGAGGAAATTTGCAAATTGCATTTCACTACAGACTTTGGAGCTCGCACTTGGTCAAATTTCCTGACTTTTGCCTCGCTGCCATCATGCTTTGAGTTCTCCTTCCGTGGGCTCCGCTTCCGTGAGCTCTCTTATTTTTTAAATACATACGGTTTATAAATTACATAAAACACAATTTGAAATACTACACAGAAAACAATAAACACTAACTGGCAATTTCCACCGTTTGCGGAACGGCGGAGGAGTCATTAGGTTTCCATTAAAGTCGGTCCGTGTATTTCCACTGACTGCAGAACGGCTGCATTCAGACTCCGTCCCAGCTCTATATATATATCTATCTATCTATCTATCTATCTATCTATCTCTCGGCGAGATCTCGTGGGTCCTCGTGACTTCAGCTGTCAGTCATGGCCGCAGCCGTTCCGCAAACAAATCCGGACCTGGTGGGTATTGATGGACGGCGGAGCACGGAGCGGACACGCAGCGAAGCCGACACGCAGCCATTCTGCAACCGGTAGAAATTAGGAGTTACAATATATCGATAAGTGCCCAGGTACATGGCTGAGTAAGAGAGGGAGAAACCATTCAAATATTTAGCCGGAAAAAAATATTATGTAGAGAAGCAACTGCATATGTCTGTGACCAAGAATGATATGATGGCTTTGAAGGATGAAATGGAAATTAGTTTGTCCAATTTGAGAATCTTTTGCAGAGCATTCCAGTCGCGAGCGGCAGCAGACTGAAAAGATGTTAGACCAGATGCAGAGTTAGTTGTGTATTGAAGGGGGCATTTGTAGCAAACCTGATAGCGGAATGGTAAAGAGTGTCGAGTTTTGATAGTGGTCTTGCAAGCAACCCTGTATATAGTGTCACCATAATCTCACATGGGTAGAATGGTCATTTGAATGAGAGGGAGTTTGGCAGAAGTGGTGAAAGTGGAACTGGTTTCCAACCAGATGCCCAAATATTTATATGCAGTGACTTGTTCAAGGATAGCCCCCTTGCAGATGGTAATGTTAAGGGTGGGTATGAGTCTTAAAGGGGTGATAGAATGCAAAACTGATTTTACCCTGTCATAGTTGAATAACGACAGATCGGTGGGTAAATAGGACATACATAGAACCTCAAAGTCCCACTGACACCCCTTTACTATGAAAATCTCATATTTTGAAACTGCCGCTGAAAACGGGCGAATCTCAACAAAGCTGGAAGTTGACGTCAACCTCCCAAAAACCGGAACCTTTGTCAGCCCATGGGTGTATTAAGAGAACGGTCACGCCCCAACATTTACATAGGCTACACAACTGACCTGAGATTAGGTAGTCTTCTGAATCTAGCTAGGTCACGCAGATCTCTGCTATTCCATTACAAAATTCACTTCTGAAACTTTTTTATGCGAGAAATCAACTATGTAAAGCTCAAATATGGTCCGTTTTACGAAAATGGATGGCTAATTGCAAATTTTGTCCGACTGTGTGTCGGAGTTCAGCGCCGGTGCTGCCTGTGTTGCTGCCTCGCCGCCCGGCCTGCCTTCCCAGCCCACAGCACTCCATACCCGCGCAAAGTCACCGTCTCTTGGGGTAATAGACAACTAAATGCCCCTGCTCTGACAGAGCTACAGGGCCTGAAACTCCCCTCTTCCTGCTAGCTAAATGCCCAGTGTATGTGAGTGAGAGCGCGGTCAGCGAGCTTGTTACACCAGCAATCTCTTACCACAGGTTCCAGTTAATCTTTTAATGTGTGTAATTATAATGTGTTGAGTTATTTAAACAAACGATTGGGGAAATAAACGCTGCTTGTCCGCGAGTCTCATTGATAGAGCCTGCGGCTGGATGGAGCTTTATCAATGAGAGCTAGCTAGCCTCTTCTTAGAATTCCTCTGGAATTCACAAAAATTCATTAACTTGAAATCGGACACCGTTGTTAGCTTTATAAGACATTTAGTTAGATGTGGTTAATCTGGCGTGGCGAAATTCAAACTGTAAATATACTCGAATTTCGCCGAAAATGAAGCTAACTATCCGCAATCTTTCCACATAGGATTGAAGGGACAGTCACAGCTAACGAAACCCTTACAGCTCACAAATATTCATTAACTTGAAATCGGACACAGTTGTTCGCTTTATAAAACATTTAGTTAGATGTTGTACAAGTGGCGTGACGGAATTCAAACTTTAAATATACTCGAATTACGACCAAAAATGAAGCTAACTAGCCGCAATCTTGTACACATAGAATTGTAGGGACAGTCGCAGCTAACGAAACCCTTACAGCTCACAAATATTCATTAACTTGAAATCGGACACCGTTGTTAGCTTTATAAGACATTTAGTTAGATGTTGTGTAAGTGGCGTGACGAAATTCAAACTGTAAATATACTCGAATTACGACCAAAAATTAAGCTAACTATCCGTGATTTGTAGCTACACATAGATAGGATTGAAGTGACAGTCGCAGCTAACGAAACACCTAGCTAAACTTCACAAATATTAACTTGAAATCGGACACCGTTGTTAGCTTTATTAGACATTTAGATGTTGTATAGCTAAGTGGCGTGACATTGTGTGTAACATTTGGTAGTGTGCTGGTGTAACAAGCGCGCTGACCGCGCTCTCACTCTCACACAACGGGCCATTTAGCTAGCAGGAAGAGGGGAGCTGCAGGCCCTGGAGCTCTGTCAGGGCTGCCAGCCTAACGGAGCTCACAGTAGGCCGGGGTCTGTGAAGGAAGGCAGGCAGGCCGGGCGGCGAGGCAGCAGCACCGCCGCTGAAGTCCGACACTTACCATACGTCTTACCATATTTGCAATTAGCCATCAATTTTCGTAAAACGGCCCATATTTGAGCTTTATATAGTTGATTTCTCACATAAAAAAGTCTCAGAAGTGAATTTGGTAATGAAACCTTGCAGTGTCTGGAATATGAGATTCTGTCGCTTCTCTAATGTGTGTGTATTGGGGATTCGCTCAACCAATCAGCGCGCATCTCTAATGTCTGCCTATGGCAATTCGCTCAACCAATCAGCGCGCAGCTCATCTAAATATTCACGAGCATACCATATTTGGAAGAAAAGCTCTTGTTACAAATAGGGCCAAAACACAGGGATGCATAAGGGCCAATAAAATATCAACCAGGCCATTTTCAGCCCAACCAATGTTACATACCCCATTAGGAGACCATAAGCAGGCCCGGATTGGCTAATCGGGAGCACCGGGAAAATCCCCGGTGGGCCGGTCTGTTTTTTTGGCCGCGAGGGCCGTTGTTGTCATGGCACTGGGTTGAAATATGGATGCTGTCACTCACAGCAGCCCCACTTTTTTATTTATTATTTTACTGCAGCCCCACTCTTTTTAGTTATTATTTTACCGCAGTCCCACTCTTTTTATTTAATATTTTCTCGCAGAGTGCAGCCTGCAGGTTAATGATAACGTGATTATCTTTTGGCTCTCTGGCCCCGCCCCCGACACGGCACCTTGCAAGTTGCTCAAAATAAAAAAAGTCAGATAAACATGGATAACAGGAAGCGCAAAGGCGGCACTGAAAAGGCCAGAATAAAAAAGAAAAAAGCTTTAAACTGACGCGGCCAAAATGTTCTAGCTGAGCACATTTTTCCTCAAAAAAACAAATGAAGACGACGAGGCCGGTAAGTAAGCTAACGTTAAGGTAGTTAGGAGCAGTGCAAGATGCTAGCG
Organism: Perca schrenkii; assembly: GCA_025617405.1. Taxonomy (NCBI): domain Eukaryota; kingdom Metazoa; phylum Chordata; class Actinopteri; order Perciformes; family Percidae; genus Perca; species Perca schrenkii. The sequence continues at coordinate 17,805 of JABUOV010000046.1, forward strand.
ACCGTGCAAAACAACGTTGTCTGCAAACCACCGTTCATGTATCAAACCTTTTCTTGTAGCTCTTGAGCAGCAGCCGCCTCTAGTCCGGTTTGCTGCTAACAGTGAAGAGCAAGGCCCGGTAACGTTACCAAGCTCCAGTCATGAGCCCAACACACCAGAATGGGCAGGTAGGATTGTCATTCAGAAGAACTAATAGTAATGAAGAGCCCTGCTCAATGAAAAATGCCCTGAGATAATTAATGATACCTGAAGAGTCAGCAATACATTAATAAAACTGACTTGACTTGATTTGAAAGCTTTGTAAAAAGGGGATATTTGTGGTGAGAAATAAATGTAAAAAATTTCATTTAGTGTCAGAAACATAGCCAAGACCCAGTTGTGAAGAGACTAATGCTCTCACTGTGAAAGACACAGGGAAGCTGCTGTTGTACCATAGTGTGTGAATAAGCAAACATTATCACTGAAAAAAATGCTTTTCTAACTTAGTATCTTACTTGCTTCCAGTTCAAATATCTAAATATTATTAATTCAAGATACATTTACTAGACAAGTGAAATGGCATAAGAAATTGTCTTGTTTTCTGAAAAAAAATTATCTAAAAAGAATCAAAAAATTAAGTGATTGTTTTTTTTGTTTTTTTGGCTTTAAACAAGCTAAATCTAAAACTATTATTTTTCTTACCCCATTGGCAGATAATGTAGCTTGTTTTAAGCAAAGAATCACTTAATTTTGTTTTTTCATACTTCTTTAGTAAATGCATCTTGATGTAAGATTTTTTTTGGATATTTGGACTGGAAACGAAACAAATACTAAGTAAGAAAAGCATTTTTTTGTTGTTGCAATGGTAAAGAGTGTCGAGTTTGATAGTGGTCTTGCAAGCAACCCAGTATATAGTGTCACCATAATCTCACATGGGTAGAATGGTCATTTGAATGAGAGGGAGTTTGGCAGAAGTGGTGAAAGTGGAACTGGTTTCCAACCAGATGCCCAAATATTTATATGCAGTGACTTGTTCAAGGATAGCCCCCTTGCAGATGGTAATGTTAAGGGTGGGTATGAGTCTTAAAGGGGTGATAGAATGCAAAACTGATTTTACCCTGTCATAGTTGAATAACGACAGATCGGTGGGTAAATAGGACATACATAGAACCTCAAAGTCCCACTGACACCCCTTTACTATGAAAATCTCATATTTTGAAACTGCCGCTGAAAACGGGCGAATCTCAACAAAGCTGGAAGTTGACGTCAACCTCCCAAAAACCGGAACCTTTGTCAGCCCATGGGTGTATTAAGAGAACGGTCACGCCCCAACATTTACATAGGCTACACAACTGACCTGAGATTAGGTAGTCTTCTGAATCTAGCTAGGTCACGCAGATCTCTGCTATTCCATTACAAAATTCACTTCTGAAACTTTTTTATGCGAGAAATCAACTATGTAAAGCTCAAATATGGTCCGTTTTACGAAAAATGGATGGCTAATTGCAAATTTTGTCCGACTGTGTGTCGGAGTTCAGCGCCGGTGCTGCCTGTGTTGCTGCCCTCGCCGCCCGGCCTGCCTTCCCAGCCCACAGCACTCCATACCCGCGCAAAGTCACCGCTCTCTTGGGGTAATAGACAACTAAATGCCCCCTGCTCTGACAGAGCTACAGGGCCTGAAACTCCCTCTTCCTGCTAGCTAAATGCCCAGTGTATGTGAGTGAGAGCGCGGTCAGCGAGCTTGTTACACCAGCAATCTCTTACCACAGGTTCCAGTTAATCTTTTAATGTGTGTAATTATAATGTGTTGAGTTATTTAAACAAACGATTGGGGAAATAAACGCTGCTTGTCCGCGAGTCTCATTGATAGAGCCTGCGGCTGGATGGAGCTTTATCAATGAGAGCTAGCTAGCCTCTTCTTAGAATTCCTCTGGAATTCACAAAAATTCATTAACTTGAAATCGGACACCGTTGTTAGCTTTATAAGACATTTAGTTAGATGTGGTTAATCTGGCGTGGCGAAATTCAAACTGTAAATATACTCGGAATTTCGCCGAAAATGAAGCTAACTATCCGCAATCTTTCCACATAGGATTGAAGGGACAGTCACAGCTAACGAAACCCTTACAGCTCACAAATATTCATTAACTTGAAATCGGACACAGTTGTTCGCTTTATAAAACATTTAGTTAGATGTTGTACAAGTGGCGTGACGGAATTCAAACTTTAAATATACTCGAATTACGACCAAAAATGAAGCTAACTAGCCGCAATCTTGTACACATAGAATTGTAGGGACAGTCGCAGCTAACGAAACCCTTACAGCTCACAAATATTCATTAACTTGAAATCGGACACCGTTGTTAGCTTTATAAGACATTTAGTTAGATGTTGTGTAAGTGGCGTGACGAAATTCAAACTGTAAATATACTCGAATTACGACCAAAAATTAAGCTAACTATCCGTGATTTGTAGCTACACATAGATAGGATTGAAGTGACAGTCGCAGCTAACGAAACACCTAGCTAAACTTCACAAATATTAACTTGAAATCGGACACCGTTGTTAGCTTTATTAGACATTTAGATGTTGTATAGCTAAGTGGCGTGACATTGTGTGTAACATTTGGTAGTGTGCTGGTGTAACAAGCGCGCTGACCGCGCTCTCACTCTCACACAACGGGCCATTTAGCTAGCAGGAAGAGGGGAGCTGCAGGCCCTGGAGCTCTGTCAGGGCTGCCAGCCTAACGGAGCTCACAGTAGGCCGGGGTCTGTGAAGGAAGGCAGGCAGGCCGGGCGGCGAGGCAGCAGCACCGCCGCTGAAGTCCGACACTTACCCATATTTGAGCTTTATATAGTTGATTTCTCACATAAAAAAGTCTCAGAAGTGAATTTGGTAATGAAACCTTGCAGTGTCTGGAATATGAGATTCTGTCGCTTCTCTAATGTGTGTGTATTGGGGATTCGCTCAACCAATCAGCGCGCATCTCTAATGTCTGCCTATGGCAATTCGCTCAACCAATCAGCGCGCAGCTCATCTAAATATTCACGAGCATACCATATTTGGAAGAAAAGCTCTTGTTACAAATAGGGCCAAAACACAGGGATGCATAAGGGCCAATAAAATATCAACCAGGCCATTTTCAGCCCAACCAATGTTACATACCCCATTAGGAGACCATAAGCAGGCCCGGATTGGCTAATCGGGAGCACCGGGAAAATCCCCGGTGGGCCGGTCTGTTTTTTTGGCCGCGAGGGCCGTTGTTGTCATGGCACTGGGTTGAAATATGGATGCTGTCACTCACAGCAGCCCCACTTTTTTATTTATTATTTTACTGCAGCCCCACTCTTTTTAGTTATTATTTTACCGCAGTCCCACTCTTTTTATTTAATATTTTCTCGCAGAGTGCAGCCTGCAGGTTAATGATAACGTGATTATCTTTTGGCTCTCTGGCCCCGCCCCCGACACGGCACCTTGCAAGTTGCTCAAAATAAAAAAAGTCAGATAAACATGGATAACAGGAAGCGCAAAGGCGGCACTGAAAAGGCCAGAATAAAAAAGAAAAAAGCTTTAAACTGACGCGGCCAAAATGTTCTAGCTGAGCACATTTTTCCTCAAAAAAACAAATGAAGACGACGAGGCCAGTAAGTAAGCTAACGTTAAGGTAGTTAGGAGCAGTGCAAGATGCTAGCGACCGTGCAAAACAACGTTGTCTGCAAACCACCGTTCATGTATCAAACCTTTTCTTGTAGCTCTTGAGCAGCAGCCGCCTCTAGTCCGGTTTGCTGCTAACAGTGAAGAGCAAGGCCCGGTAACGTTACCAAGCTCCAGTCATGAGCCCAACACACCAGAATGGGCAGGTAGGATTGTCATTCAGAAGAACTAATAGTAATGAAGAGCCCTGCTCAATGAAAAATGCCCTGAGATAATTAATGATACCTGAAGAGTCAGCAATACATTAATAAAACTGACTTGACTTGATTTGAAAGCTTTGTAAAAAGGGGGATATTTGTGGTGAGAAATAAATGTAAAAAATTTCATTTAGTGTCAGAAACATAGCCAAGACCCAGTTGTGAAGAGACTAATGCTCTCACTGTGAAAGACACAGGGAAGCTGCTGTTGTACCATAGTGTGTGAATAAGCAAACATTATCACTGAAAAAAATGCTTTTCTAACTTAGTATCTTACTTGCTTCCAGTTCAAATATCTAAATATTATTAATTCAAGATACATTTACTAGACAAGTGAAATGGCATAAGAAATTGTCTTGTTTTCTGAAAAAAAAATTATCTAAAAAGAATCAAAAAATTAAGTGATTGTTTTTTTGTTTTTTTGGCTTTAAACAAGCTAAATCTAAAACTATTATTTTTCTTACCCCATTGGCAGATAATGTAGCTTGTTTTAAGCAAAGAATCACTTAATTTTGTTTTTTCATACTTCTTTAGTAAATGCATCTTGATGTAAGATTTTTTTTTTTTTGGATATTTGGACTGGAAACGAAACAAATACTAAGTAAGAAAAGCATTTTTTGTTGTTGCAGTGATCACATTATTTACAATATAACAACTTTCTATGCCCAAGTGTTGCTAGTGACTCATTATGTGTTCACTGTGAAGCAAAACTTAGGCTACTGTTTTTGCACTGATTTGGAAATAATGATATTTTTCAAAAATAAAATGAATTACAAGGCTGTAGAGAACAGTGCGCCTATTGCGCCTATCACCCCTTTAAACTTGGTTTGCGACCCGCTAATTAACACCCAGAAGGAGACATCGACCGACATCAACCTTTTTCCCCGCAAAGAAGATGTTCTTAGGGTTTATACTGCATACGAAAAAGTTTTGGCGACCCTTAAAGAGGTTTTAGCCAATGCCAGAGGAATATCACAAGCGCCAAAACGTACCAAAATGATTTGCTGCGTCAGACTGTAGCGGACTCTCCAGGAGACCATGTTGCTCTGGGGACCGGCGGCACAGCGAGAAACCGCTGCTGACGGACGCAGAGCTCTCCGTCTGCCGGAGCTCTGACTGCTGTCTGTCTGCGTGGCAGGCTGCCACCACAAATGGAATCTAATTCTTTGGGAAACACTGAAATTCTCCACTTGTAAGCACACAGCAGAACATAACATCATCTAGCTGACGGGTAAAGAGATCTCTGTTCCTCGTTCAGACTCACCCTGGGTTTGGTTGTTTATTATTAATGATAATAATGATGAGACGAGACAGCATCGCCGTCATTACACACTGACTGCAATATCGTTGAAAAAGACCGACTAAAATGTAGTTAAACAAAAAGAATATTATTCTCTTTTATTTGAATTTCCTTCCACCTGTTTGTGCTACTCGGTCCGGTTCTGGTGGTTGATCAACGCAGGTTTCTGCTGATTGGCTCTCATAACGGGACAGATTGGGTGGCGCGTGACGCAGCACCATGAGGCAGATGTGCATGTTTACTCATATATTATATTTTGTTAGTAAAATCTGAATCTGCAGTGTTCTCTGTCATGTAAATGTAGTAGTACAATATTTTTCTCTGAATTACTAGTACACCGTAAGTCAGTAGTAGGCTGGTGGCATATTCAGTGCTTTGTGGTCCTTCTGTGAGTAATCTTGGGGGAACAGTGGTTCTGGAGAATGCTACAAGCAGCTCTTATTGTAAATGAATGATTTTCTGTCTGTGCAAAAACATTAATCACAACTCTATAACCTCTCGGTAATACAGCACAGTAAAGAAAGAAAACTTGATGACAGTAGTTGTGGTAAACACTACCACTTTGGTCCAAAGCGGCCGCTGGAATCAACACAAACTGAAAGTTACATATGGCCACTTTAACTCTAGGTAATAGTGTAGAAACAAAACTTATTAACAAAGACATGTGAACAACAAATCCATATGCTAGAGAGCCCCAGAGCCTGGGCGTTCTCCTACCATGTGTTTCTCTACAATTAATTTCATTATTTGCATGTAGGGTAGACAGCAATCAGTTTTTGGCGGACCGATGGTCCACCGCAACGACATGCTTGGGCAACCCCATCATTCACTTATTCAGATACTGACACAGAAAGCACCCTTTATCGTCTGATCCAGAAGCTCCGTTCATCATTTCTACAGTGTATGTTCTCAAGAAAAAGAGAACAAGTGTTCTGTTCTTTTCTCCAATAACAGTAGTATCCTATTTCTTTTGTTGTGTGTCCCTCCAGAGCTCCCACAGCAACATGTCTGTAAGGAGGAGGAGGTTCTCTCTGACCAGCAGCTCTGTATTCAGGAGAGGAACTCCAGTCTGGACCAAGAGGACCCAGAGCCTCCACAGATTAAAGAGGACCAGGAGGAACTGTGCACCAGTCAGGAGGGAGAGCAGCTTGTACTGAAGCAGGAGACTGATACCTTTATGTTGACTCCTACTTATGAGGAAAGGGACCACAGTGAAGGTCAGACTCTGAACTTCAATTCTGATGATGACACTCTAAGTGCAGCAGAGAAAGAGTCTGTAGCCAACATGCCAGTTCTAACCTCTGTGGTATCAGAAGCAAACAGTGACCACCAGCTCCTCTCTCCCAACTCTCATGAAGCTGAGAGCCAAGTTCAGAAAGGAGGCAAGCATGGAGACTCAGGATCAACTAGAAATACAGAGCCAGAACCAAAGAAGAGACGACGCAAGAGCAGAAGTCACAGCAACAACGTAGACAACACTAACGTGTCAGAGATTCACCGTAATACTCGCACAGGTAAAAAGTCTTTCATATGTGACACATGTGGGAAAGACTTTAAGTATAATTCAGATATGCAGAAACACCTGATAGTCCACACAGGTGAGAAGCCTTATTCTTGTGAAACATGTGGAAAATCGTTTGGGCTAAATAATAACTTGTTGGTCCATATGAGAACTCACACAGGTGAGAAGCCATATTCTTGCAAAACCTGTGGAAAAGATTTCAGACATAAGGATGCTTTTAACGTCCACATGAGAACTCACACAGGAGAGAAGCCGTATGTTTGCAAAACATGTGGAAAAGGGTTTGGGCGAAATGGTAACTTGTTGGTCCACATGAGAAGAATCCACACAGGTGAGAAGCCGTACGTGTGCAAGACCTGCAGGAAAAGATTCTGTGTCTCTTCATCCTTATTAAAGCACATGAGAACTCACACAGGCGAGAGGCCATATTCCTGTAAAACGTGTGGAAAAGGGTTTGGGCGAAATGATCACTTGTTGGTCCACATGAGAAGAGCCCACACAGCACTAGGTGCCAGGATTTTGACTGTAGGTGAGCCTCCAGTAAACTGCATGGACCAGTTAAAATAAGCCAAAAAAACTGGTTCCTCCTGCATACAGACAGCCAGACACCAACGTTAACGTTAGCCTAACTGTTATCCTACTTGCCTTGCTTATGTGAGGGGGTGGCTATGGGAGGACTTGATGGGGAGAGGGCGGCCGAGCAGGATGGTAACTCGTCACTTGTAACCGCGTTACCTAAAATGTTAGGAGTTTCCTCGTCCTGTTCTTCAGAGCGTTTCTTGCTGAATTTAAATGAAAACAAGCTGCTTTGCTTTGTGTTTCATATTAGCTAACAGCTCCACTCTGTGTCAGTCTCAGTGAGCTTGCTTGAAAAGCTTGCGTTCAAACGTCTTTCATTTCATTGGATCACTTGGTGGTGACGATGCAGCCTGTGGGCGGGGCTTAAGAGTCCACACGTGGGGTAGAAGCCGCTGATTGCCTGATAAGCTTTCACTCAAAGCTTTCCTCTGGCTGCTTATTGGATGAACTGCTAGAATGAAAATCACTCACTACTCACTATAGGCCTGGGTCAAAATGGACGGGCCCGGACCTAAAATGGGTGGGCCCAGGTGGGCCTGGGCCCAATGGTAGCGCCGCGGGTGCCACACAGGTGAGAAGCTGTACATTTGCAAGACCTGCAAGAAAAGATTCTGTGTCTCTTCAGACTTATTAAAGCACATGAGAACTCACACAGGTGAGAGGCCATATTCTTGTAAAACGTGGAAAAGAGTTTGGATATAGTAGAACCTTGTCGGCTCACATAAGGAGAGCCCACACAGGTGAGATCTGCAAGAAAAGATTCTATGATGGTTCAGGTTTAATGAAGCATATGAAAACCCACAGAGGGTAGAATCTAATCTAATATTGATCCTTTGAATTTTGATTATAAAGTTCTAGTGGTTCATGGTCAAAACTGACAAGAACCCTCAGAAGTGAGGAGCAACATTTTTGCAGCAATTGTGTGAAAAGTGACATGAGGCTCAACATAGACGGGAGAAACCATCGAGCTGAAACTCTAGAGATGTGTTGAACAGAATGAAATACGTTTTTCCTGCAGCGTCCTGCTGCCTCCTGCCATGCTCTGCTGTGCCCGGCTATGACATGAACTACTACAACTACCATTGTAGTCACTGTTCCACTATCTTTATTATGACTATTATTGCCACTGTTCATCACACCCCCGACCGGCCCCGTCAGACACCGCCTACCAAGAGTCTGGGTCTGCCGAGGTTTCTTCCTGAGTTTTTCCTCACCACCGTTGCAACAGCCACTGCTAATGCTTGCTCTTGGGGGGATTACTGGAAACTAGGGCTGGACCCGAATATTCAAATATTCGAATATTCGTTCAGTGGGTTGGTATTCGATTTTAAAATTTGACATTCGAATATTCGTTTTTTTATTTTGGTTTATTTATTTTCTGCATTTATCTCTTGTTCACACTCCAGTCCAGTTGGTGGCGGTAATGCACATTTAAGTTTGTTTGCCAACCGCCAATAAACTAGAAAGAAGAAGAAGAAGAAGATACTGTCGGTACACGATGACGCCCACTTCGAGCATTTAGCGAGCTGGGCAGAGAAGCTAGCGGCGATAACAAGTGCGGAAATGGAAAACTGTTTCGCGTTTTTCCGTTGTGATTCGGCCAGAAACTTCAACATTGTGAGGCGAAGAGATCGTTTTGGAATATAAAGCTTGGATATTACGTTTCCTTGGACTCTTGGGGATTTATGAACATCAAGTTTTGGTCCACTTTGTACCACTTTGTTGCTGAAAGGACAACGACAACAGGTATGCATGCACTCTCGGCTGCGCAGATTACGGCTAAATTGTTTTATTTTATTTTACTTTATAACAGTTGTGTACATGGCTTTATATTTTAAAGATTTAATGCTTTAAAGTTATAAAAACGCTCATGAGTGGAAGTTTTATCGAGGTTACAGCGACGCCCACAGTCACAAAGTGTACCGTTGACGAGACGGTGATCCTTGAGAGGTTAAAAGTTTATTAATTCTGAACGCGTCTGGCCTGTCTATCTATATTGCACCAAATACGACACTGCTGCACTCCCTTGTGAAGTCGTTTTGGATGAAAGGTTCTCAAAATAATCAAAACGCAAACAGACACATAGAGATTCCTGCCTTTATTAGAGATAATAATATGTTCCGAAGCTTCGAATATTCGATGCTCATTACTACCGAAGCTTCGAAGCTCAAAAAATGGTATTCGGACCAGCCCTACTGGAAACGTTGGGTCTTTGTAAATTATAGAATGTGGACATACTCTCTGTAAAGTGTCTCGAGAGAACGCTTGTTATGATTTCATACTATAAATAAAATGTAATCGAATTTTACAGTAGTTACATCTCTGATACTGAATGTTAAAGGTCCCATGGCATGCTGCTTTTTGGATGCTTTTATATAGGACTTAGTGGTCACCTAATACTGTATCTGAAGTCTCTTTTATATAGACCTTAGTGGTCCCCTAATACTGTATCTGAAGTCTCTTTTATATAGGCCTTAGTGGTCCCCTAATACTGTATCTGAAGTTTCTTTTATATAGGCCTTAGTGGTCCCCTAATACTGTATCTGAAGTCTCTTTTATATAGGCCTTAGTGGTCCCCTAATACTGTATCTGAAGTCTCTTTTATATAGACCTTAGTGGTCCCCTAATACTGTATCTGAAGTCTCTTTTATATAGACCTTAGTGGTCCCCTAATACTGTATCTGAAGTCTCTTATATAGACCTTAGTGGTCCCCTAATACTGTATCTGAAGTCTCTTTTATATAGACCTTAGTGGTCCCCTAATACTGTATCTGAAGTCTCTTTCCCGAAATTTAGCTTTGGTGCAGAATTCCAGCCACTAGAGCCAGTCCCTCAATGATCTTTCCTTAGGATGTGCCATTTCTGTGTCTGTAGCTATTGAGGAGGAGAGGGGGGAGGGGGGGCAAGGTGGAGGGGGGGGGTGTGGCCTTGACCAACTGCCACGTTTCTCGGTTGAAAGCCATGATGTCTCTCTCTCATGGGTGGGCCAATTCTCTGGGTGGGCAGAGCAGAGAAAAGGGGAGGTAACTGTAGTGACTAAGTCCTATACTTGCCGCTACTGGTTGCTAATTGCGATTGTTGTTTCTAACGTGTACTCAGACAAACAATATCCAGTCCTTTCCGATAGTTTGTTTTGGGCGTTTATTTTCTGCACAGCGCTCATTTACAATAAATCACAAACAAGAAATCATATAAAAGGTCCATAAACAACGTAAGCCGAGCACAGTTAAAAAAAACTGTTTGCTCCTCTTCTTCAATTAACAACACTTGTTTGCATCAATACAGGAACTTAAATACCCAAGCCAATCTAGGTCTTGGCAACACAAGGCGATGTCATGCCCCCTGTGGCTTGGAGGAAAACCACTCATATGGCTCCTACAGTAACCTTTCTCCTTATGACCTCATAAGGACAAGATTCCTGATTGGTCCATCTGAGCTTTCATTTTCTCAAAGGCAGAGCAGGATACCCAGGGCTCGGTTTACACCTATCACCATTTCTAGCCACTGGGGGACCATAGGCAGGCTGGGGGAACTCATATTAATGTTAAAAAAAAAACTCATAAAGTGACATTTTCATGCCATGGGACATTTAAATATTTTGAACAAAGATGAGATGTAAATATCTTAATGTAAAGTTTCCCTTCGTATGACTATTACTTCTGTTATTAACAGTATTTTCACAGTGGACAGTAGTGGCTGTTAAAGTAATGTTGTGAACTTGTTGGTTGTTGTTAATTTATAAAGTATCTCAGAATCACATTCAGTTTAAAGGTTAAAAAGGATTTTAAATCTATGTACCTCGAGTAGTATTTGATAGTTCTATATGAAGCCTCCTGCACATCTTTGTAAGAAGTCAGAATAAACCTTTTTACGGTATAAGAAGTCCTATTAAAAGGTAGAAGTTCCTTCTTTTGGCCCTTTTGTACACTACATTTTGTTTTTGTTTTCTGATGAGATTCTTGCCAAATGTTTTGCATTTGTGTTTGATAAATGAAAATGATGGATTCAATTGTATCATCAAAATAAAAGTTTTAAGTTATTTAATGAAAGGTCATCATAATCTTGAGTGTCTCCTTGGGCAGTGCGTACTTAAACATGTAAAGATAATCCTCTGTGATCCATCCCATGTTCTGTACTCTCAGTGTGAACTGTTACCATCAGGCAGACGATACACAGCTCATCACTTTAAGAACTCCTTTGTTTCTGTATCGGTTGGAGTTTTAAACAGGAGCCTAAGATAAGCAGAGCTTAGAGGCTGTACTGCAGTACAAACCCACAAACTGATTAATGCCTCAGGGTGGGTATTTTTGTATTATTGTATATTTTGCTGGTGTTGTGTGCCCATGTGTGACGATGGTTTAAGTCATATGTGACCATGGGAACAATCCAGTATCTATCAAAACGGTTTCCGGTTTATTTCAATTCAATTTAAAGCCCCAGTGTGTAAAGTTTGTAGTTGTTCATTATCAAAATCTGTATTGCCCTTCACAAACTTTTTTTATGAATATTGACCACCACAATCAATTTCAAGTATTCCTAATGGATTGAAATATTACATTTGCGCTTGCATGAACTGTGGTAGACTCTCCATAGCCATGCGCCATCTTGAAATACGTTAGCCGGTAAGGGACATACTTCGCGTTTTCGACTCACAGCTGCTGCTGATGCTGCTAATGGGTATCGTCGCTTCCCGGCCCCGGTGGCAAGAAGAAGGAAACACGGAGGACAACACATATTCAAAATCCAAATTTCAGGAACAGGAGTCTTCTTCTTCTTCGCCCAGAATAGGAAAACGGAGATTGAAAAGAGCAAGAGATTGGCGTCATCAGAAAAAAGAGTAAACATTGGAGCTGCTTGGAAACACCAAATCCCAACTAGGTAATTATCCTCCAGACTGCTGCAGTGAAGTGTGCATCCGCGCCACTCTGACACGCACTCATGGATGTATTAAGAGAACACTGCACTCCAACAACCCTTGCTATACACCGTCTATGCAACAACTTCTATATACCGTCTATGCAACAACCTCTATATACCGTCTATGCAACAACCTCTATATACCGTCTATGCAACAACCTCTATATACCGTCTATGCAACAACCTCTATATACCGTCTATGCAACAACCTCTATATACTGTCAATGCAACAGCCACTGCTAATGCTTGCTCTTGGGGGGGGATTACTGGAAACTAGGGCTGGACCCGAATATTCAAATATTCGAATATTCGTTCAGTGGGTTGGTATTCGATTTTAAAATTTGACATTCGAATATTCGTTTTTTTATTTTGGTTTATTTATTTTCTGCATTTATCTCTTGTTCACACTCCAGTCCAGTTGGTGGCGGTAATGCACATTTAAGTTTGTTTGCCAACCGCCAATAAACTAGAAAGAAGAAGAAGAAGAAGATACTGTCGGTACACGATGACGCCCACTTCGAGCATTTAGCGAGCTGGGCAGAGAAGCTAGCGGCGATAACAAGTGCGGAAATGGAAAACTGTTTCGCGTTTTTCCGTTGTGATTCGGCCAGAAACTTCAACATTGTGAGGCGAAGAGATCGTTTTGGAATATAAAGCTCGGATATTACATTTCCTCAGACTCTTGGGGATTTATGAAACATCAAGTTTTGGTCCACTTTGTACCACTTTGTTGCTGAAAGGACAACGACAACAGGTATGCATGCACTCTCGGCTGCGCAGATTACGGCTAAATTGTTTTATTTTATTTTACTTTATAACAGTTGTGTACATGGCTTTATATTTTAAAGATTTAATGCTTTAAAGTTATAAAAACGCTCATGAGTGGAAGTTTTATCGAGGTTACAGCGACGCCCACAGTCACAAAGTGTACCGTTGACGAGACGGTGATCCTTGAGAGGTTAAAAGTTTATTAATTCTGAACGCGTCTGGCCTGTCTATCTATATTGCACCAAATACGACACTGCTGCACTCCCTTGTGAAGTCGTTTGGATGAAAGGTTCTCAAAATAATCAAAACGCAAACAGACACATAGAGATTCCTGCCTTTATTAGAGATAATAATATGTTCCGAAGCTTCGAATATTCGATGCTCATTACTACCGAAGCTTCGAAGCTCAAAAAATGGTATTCGGACCAGCCCTACTGGAAACGTTGGGTCTTTGTAAATTATAGAATGTGGACATACTCTCTGTAAAGTGTCTCGAGAGAACGCTTGTTATGATTTCATACTATAAATAAAATGTAATCGAATTTTACAGTAGTTACATCTCTGATACTGAATGTTAAAGGTCCCATGGCATGCTGCTTTTTTGGATGCTTTTATATAGGACTTAGTGGTCACCTAATACTGTATCTGAAGTCTCTTTTATATAGACCTTAGTGGTCCCCCTAATACTGTATCTGAAGTCTCTTTTTATATAGGCCTTAGTGGTCCCCTAATACTGTATCTGAAGTTTCTTTTATATAGGCCTTAGTGGTCCCCTAATACTGTATCTGAAGTCTCTTTTATATAGGCCTTAGTGGTCCCCTAATACTGTATCTGAAGTCTCTTTTATATAGACCTTAGTGGTCCCCTAATACTGTATCTGAAGTCTCTTTTATATAGACCTTAGTGGTCCCCTAATACTGTATCTGAAGTCTCTTATATAGACCTTAGTGGTCCCCTAATACTGTATCTGAAGTCTCTTTTATATAGACCTTAGTGGTCCCCCTAATACTGTATCTGAAGTCTCTTTCCCGAAATTTAGCTTTGGTGCAGAATTCCAGCCACTAGAGCCAGTCCCTCAATGATCTTTCCTTAGGATGTGCCATTTCTGTGTATGTAGCTATTGAGGAGGAGAGAGGGGGGAGGGGGGGCAAGGTGGAGGGTGGGGGTGTGGCCTTGACCAACTGCCACTTTGCTCGTTTGAAAGCCATGATGTCTCTCTCTCATGGGTGGGCCAATTCTCTGGGTGGGCAGAGCAGAGAAAGGGGAGGTAACTGTAGTGACTAAGTCCTATACTTGCCGCTACTGGTTGCTAATTGCGATTGTTGTTTCTAACGTGTACTCAGACAAACAATATCCAGTCCTTTCCGATAGTTTGTTTTTGGGCGTTTATTTTCTGCACAGCGCTCATTTACAATAAATCACAAACAAGAAATCATATAAAAAGGTCCATAAACAACGTAAGCCGAGCACAGTTAAAAAAAACTGTTTGCTCCTCTTCTTCAATTAACAACACTTGTTTGCATCAATACAGGAACTTAAATACCCAAGCCAATCTAGGTCTTGGCAACACAAGGCGATGTCATGCCCCCTGTGGCTTGGAGGAAAACCACTCATATGGCTCCTACAGTAACCTTTCTCCTTATGACCTCATAAGGACAAGATTCCTGATTGGTCCATCTGAGCTTTCATTTTCTCAAAGGCAGAGCAGGATACCCAGGGCTCGGTTTACACCTATCACCATTTCTAGCCACTGGGGGGACCATAGGCAGGCTGGGGGGAACTCATATTAATGTTAAAAAAAAACTCATAAAGTGACATTTTCATGCCATGGGACATTTAAATATTTTGAAAAAAGATGAGATGTAAATATCTTAATGTAAAGTTTCCCTTCGTATGACTATTACTTCTGTTATTAACAGTATTTTCACAGTGGACAGTAGTGGCTGTTAAAGTAATGTTGTGAACTTGTTGGTTGTTGTTAATTTATAAAGTATCTCAGAATCACATTCAGTTTAAAGGTTAAAAAGGATTTTAAATCTATGTACCTCGAGTAGTATTTGATAGTTCTATATGAAGCCTCCTGCACATCTTTGTAAGAAGTCAGAATAAACCTTTTTTACGGTATAAGAAGTCCTATTAAAAGGTAGAAGTTCCTTCTTTTGGCCCTTTTTGTACACTACATTTTGTTTTGTTTTCTGATGAGATTCTTGCCAAATGTTTTGCATTTGTGTTTGATAAATGAAAATGATGGATTCAATTGTATCATCAAAATAAAAGTTTTAAGTTATTTAATGAAAGGTCATCATAATCTTGAGTGTCTCCTTGGGCAGTGCGTACTTAAACATGTAAAGATAATCCTCTGTGATCCATCCCATGTTCTGTACTCTCAGTGTGAACTGTTACCATCAGGCAGACGATACACAGCTCATCACTTTAAGAACTCCTTTGTTTCTGTATCGGTTGGAGTTTTAAACAGGAGCCTAAGATAAGCAGAGCTTAGAGGCTGTACTGCAGTACAAACCCACAAACTGATTAATGCCTCAGGGTGGGTATTTTTGTATTATTGTATATTTTGCTGGTGTTGTGTGCCCATGTGTGATGATGGTTTAAGTCAAATGTGACCATGGGAACAATCCAGTATCTATCAAAACGGTTTCCGGTTTATTTCAATTCAATTTAAAGCCCCAGTGTGTAAAGTTTATAGTTGTTCATTATCAAAAATCTGTATTGCCCTTCACAAACTTTTTTATGAATATTGACCACCACAATCAATTTCAAGTATTCCAAATGGATTGAAATATTACATTTGCGCTTGCATGAACTGTGGTCAACTCTCCATAGCCATGCGCCATCTTGAAATACGTTAGCCGGTAAGGGACATACTTCGCGTTTTCGACTCACAGCTGCTGCTGATGCTGCTAATGGGTATCGTCGCTTCCCGGCCCCGGTGGCAAGAAGAAGGAAACACGGAGGACAACACGTATTCAAAATCCAAATTTCAGGAACAGGAGTCTTCTTCTTCTTCGCCCAGAATAGGAAAACGGAGATTGAAAAGAGCAAGAGATTGGCGTCATCAGAAAAAAGAGTAAACATTGGAGCTGCTTGGAAACACCAAATCCCAACTAGGTAATTATCCTCCAGACTGCTGCAGTGAAGTGTGCATCCGCGCCACTCTGACACGCACTCATGGATGTATTAAGAGAACACTGCACTCCAACAACCCTTGCTATACACTGTCTATGCAACAACCTCTATATACTGTCTATGCAACAACCTCTATATACTGTCTATGCAACAACCTCTATATACTGTCTATGCAACAACCTCTATATACTGTCAATGCAACAACCTCTATATACTGTCAATGCAACAACCTCTATATACTGTCAATGCACCAACCTTTATATACTGTCCATGCCACAACCTCTATATACTGTCAATGCACCAACCTTTATATACTGTCCATGCAACAACCTCTATATACTGTCTATGCACCAACCTTTATATACTGTCTATGCACCAACCTCTATATACCGTCTATGCAACAACCTCTATATACTGTCTATGCACCAACCTTTATATATTGTCAATGCAACAACCTCTATATACTGTCTATGCAACACCACTTTCTTTTATCTCAGACATTTTGTACACCTTTGCTTTTTGAAGCGTGAAGGCTACCGTAGCTGCAAAACTGCGTGGCGAGAGAGAGTTGATTGTGATATATGATCTCAACGCTAGATGGGAGAAATTCCCACACATTGGACCTTTTAAAGAAAAAAAATGGCAACAGTTCTAAGTGTTCAAACCCTACCTCATTTACACTTTGAGAACTCAGCAGAACAACATCCATCTGAACTAAACGTCATTGTGACAAAATGGGAAAAGTAGCTTGATATCCACAGTGAAATGGTCTAAATACTGTATACTTGTATTTGAGTAGAGCTAATATACAGATTTATTTAAGTGGTAGGCAACTCAATTGAATTACACTGGTATTTCTCCTCAAGACTTCTTCCACCTCAGCTTATTTGTTTTTCATACAATTCACTATCTGCAAAGTACCAAGAAAGATGTCTGTCAGTTACAGTAGTTTATTAAAGAGTCCAATTGTCCTTGAGGAATGAAGGAAGTTAGATGTACATCCTTACTGCTGATGTTACACACACACGTTTGAATAAAATGCCCTCAGCTAAAAGCGGAAAGAAAAGCTCCATCCCGTTTCCCGTCGGACCTTAATGAGTGTGACAGCCAGCGGAAGTAAACAAGGCTGCTGGCCGTAGCGTTAGGTGCATGCTGCTGTTGAATGAGCTGGAAGACGGTATTGTAGTCGTAGAGCAGATGATTCTTTCAGCTGGAACTAAGCAACAATGTCTTCAGTTGAGTGTTTGAGAGAGTTTGTCACCGAGCGACTAACTGCTGCTGCTGAAGAAATATTCCGAGTTGTTGAAAAAACTATCGTCGAGTACGAGGAAGAGATCGCTCGGCAGCGCAGACTGTTGGATGGCGTTTGGAGACCAGAAATCAGGTTACACAGGATAGGTGAGTTTAACCGCCACTATTTGAATCCTGGTTCTATATGTTACACAGGATAGGTGAGTTTAACCGCTACTATTTGAATCCTGGTTCTATATGTTACACAGGATAGGTGAGTTTAACCGCTACTATTTGAATCCTGGTTATATATGTTACACAGGATAGGTGAGTTTAACCGCTACTATTTGAATCCTGGTTATATATGTTACACAGGATAGGTGAGTTTAACCGCTACTATTTGAACTGGTGCAGTGTCCGGTTGGAGCGCGTGTTTGCTCGGTTCCCAGTGGGATGGAGAAGGTTTAACACCTCCTGTTTCATTTAGATGATCTAGCACTAGTGGCTATAATGAGTTAGCATCGCTACAGATAGCCCGGGAAGAACTGGAGAAGAATGGTGCTTTAACTAACACACACACACACACACACACACACAATGCTAGCCTCTGTGGATTAAATGAGTTCACATCTGGGACCTGACTGTGGTTTCTGTAACATAATCAACAGTAGGAATAGCCTGCTTCAATTATCATAGTATCACTATTCTATTGACATGAAACTGCTATTTAACTACACTGAACAGAAATACATATGCATTTAACTGATGTATAATGTGTACAACAGTAACATCAATATAATAAATCAGGGAATGTGTGTGTGTGTGTGTGTGTGTGTGTGTGTGTGTGTCAGACAAAGTACTAGAGAGTACCAGACTTGAGTAAAAGTACAAGTGCTCTACCAAAAGAAATTGTACTGTATTGTCATATTTGAATTATTTGGAGCCGGATGTTTCTGCCATCTTGCTACAGGGATTCCCTAAAAGATCTTAGTAAGAGAGAGCTTCATTATTATTTTGATTTTGTATAACTTTTGGTTGTATGTATGTAACTGAGCCAGTGTTGCGTTTGGTTTATTTGTTTGTAATCCTTGTTTTATTTGTTGTAAATGTGAAAATTAATAAAAAATATTTAATAAAGAAAAAAAGAAAGCAGTCAAAACTTTGAATATCATATTTTTTATATTATTTCAAATGTTTAGCCTAAAGTAGGCCTGCATGATACTGGAAAAGACTTACATTGGGATATTTTTCCATCCATCCATCCATCCATCCATCTTCGTCCGCTTATCCGGTGTCGGGTCGCGGGGGAGCAACTCCAGCCAGGGGACCCCAAACTTCCCTTTCCCGAGCAACATTAACCAGCTCCGACTTGGGGATCCCGAGGCGTTCCCAGGCCAGGTTGGAGATATAATCCCTCCACCTAGTCCTGGGCCTTTCCCGAGGCCTCCTCCCAGCTGGACGTGCCTGGAACACCTCCCTAGGGAGGCATCCAGGGGGCATCCTTACCAGATGCCCGAACCACCTCAACTGGCTCCTTTCGACGCAAAGGAGCAGCGGCTCTACTCCGAGCTCCTCACGGATGACTGAGCTTCTCACCCTATCTCTAAGGGAGACGCCAGCCACCCTCCTGAGGAAACCCATTTCGGCCGCTTGTACCCTGGATCTCGTTCTTTCGGTCATGACCCAGCCTTCATGACCATAGGTGAGGGTAGGAACGAAAACTGACCTGTAGATCGAGAGCTTTGCCTTCTGTCTCGGCTCTCTTTTCGTCACAACAGTGCGATAGATGGAATGTAATACCGCACCCGCTGCGCCGATTCTCCGACCAATCTCCCGCTCCATTGTCCCCTCACTCGCGAACAAAACCCCAAGGCACTTGAACTCCTTCACTTGGGGTAAGGACTCATTCCCTACCTGGAGAAGGCATTCCATCGGTTTCCTGCTGAGAACTATGGCCTCCGATTTAGAGGTGCTGATCCTCATCCCAACCGCTTCACACTCGGCTGCGAACCGATCCAGTGAGTGCTGAAGGTCACAGGCCGATGATGCCATCAGGACCACATCATCTGCAAAGAGCAGCGATGAGATCCCCAGCCCACCGAACTGCAACCCCTCCCCATCCCGACTACGCCTCGATATCCTGTCCATAAATATTACAAACAGGATTGGTGACAAAGCGCAGCCCTGGCGGAGGCCAACCCTCACCTGAAACGGGTCCGACTTACTGCCGAGAACCCGGACACAGCTCTCACTTTGGTCGTACAGAGATTAGATGGCCCTGAGTAGAGACCCCCTCACCCCATACTCCCGCAGCACCTCCCACAGTATCTCCCGGGGGACCCCGGGAGTGTTTTGTGGATTCTCCAAATTCACAAAACACATGTAGACCGGTTGGGCATACTCCCAGGCTCCCTCCAGGATCCTTGCGAGAGTGAAGAGCTGGTCCGTTGTTCCACGACCAGGACGGAATCCGCATTGTTCCTCCTCAACCCGAGGTTCGACTATCGGCCGAACCCTCCTTTCCAGCACCTTGGAGTAGACTTTACCAGGGAGGCTGAAGTGATGATAGAAGTGTGATACCCCTGTAATTGGCACACACCCTCTGGTCCCCCTTTTTAAAAAGGGGAACCACCACCCCAGTCTGCCACTCCTTTGGCACTGTTCCAGACTTCCACGCAATGTTGAAGAGACGTGTCAACCAGGACAGCCCCTCCACACCCAGAGCCTTGAGCATTTCTGGACGGATCTCATCAATCCCCGGGGCTTTGCCACTGTGGAGTTGTTTGACTACATCAGTGACTTCCGCCTGGGAAATCGACGACAATCCACCGTCATCCTCCAGCTCTGCCTCTAACACAGAGGGCGTATTAGTCAGATTTTGGAGTTCCTCAAAGTGCTCCTTCCACCGCCCTATTACCTCCTCAGTTGAGGTCAACAGTGTCCCATCCTTACTGTACACAGCTTGGATGGTTCCCCGCTTCCCCCTCCTGAGGTGGCGAACAGTTTTCCAGAAGCACTTTGGTGCCGACCGAAAGTCCTTCTCCATGTCTTCTCCAAACTTCTCCCACACCCGCTGCTTTGCCTCTTTCACGGCAGAGGCTGCAGCCCTTCGGGCCCTTCGGTACCCTGCAACTGCCTCCGGAGTCCTCTGGGATAACATATCCCGGAAAGACTCCTTCAGTCGGACGGCTTCCCTGACCACCGGTGTCCACCACGGTGTTCGTGGGTTACCGCCCCTTGAGGCACCTAAGACCCTAAGACCACAGCTCCCTGCCGCAGCTTCAGCAATGGAAACTTTGAACATTGTCCACTCGGGTTCAATGCCCCCAGCCTGGGTTGCACGAAAAGCTCCGCCGGAGGTGCGAGTTGAAAGTCTGTTGGACAGGGGCCTCCTCCAGACGTTCCCAATTTACCCGCACTACACGTTTGGGCTTACCAGGTCTGTCCAGAGTCTTCCCCACCCCCTGACCCAACTCACCACCAGATAGTGATCGGTTGACAGCTCTGCCCCTCTCTTCACCCGAGTGTCCAAAACATACGGCCTCAGATCAGATGAAACGATTATAAAATCGATCATTGACCTTCGGCCTAGGGTGCTCTGGTACCAGGTACACTTATGAGCATCCCTATGTTCGAACATGGTGTTCGTTACAGACAATCCATGACTAGCACAGAAGTCCAACAACAAACAACCACTCTGGTTTAGATCAGGGAGGCCGTTCCTCCCAATCACGCCTCTCCAGGTGTCACCATCATTGCCCACGTGCGCGTTGAAGTCCCCCAGCAGAACAATGGAGTCCCCAACTTGCGCCCCATGCAGGACTCCACTCAAGGTCTCCAAGAAGGCCGAATACGCCGAACTCCTGTTTGGTGCATATGCACAAACAACAGTCAGAGTTTTCCCCCCCACAACCCGCAGGCGTAGGGAGGCGACCCTCTCGTCCACCGGGGTAAACTCCAACGTAGCGGCGCTCAGCCGGGGGCTTGTTAGTATCCCCAAACCCGCCCGGCGCCTCATACCCTGGGCAACTCCGGAGAAGAAAAGAGTCCAACCCCTATCCAGGAGTACGGTTCCAGAACCAAGACTGTGCGTAGAGGTAAACCCCACCAGATCTAACCGGTAGCGCTCCACCTCCCGCACCAGTTCCGGCTCCTTCCGGATATTTGATATAAAAAGTGGAAGTAGGAGAAAAAGATAATACTCCAATAGAGTACAGATACAGCCTTTTAGTACTTAAGTACATTAGTGAAGTTGACTGCCACGTACTGCCGTATATTCTCTCTCTCTCTCTCTCTCTCTCTCTCTCTCTCTCTCTCTCTCTCTCTCCCAAAAACAACAGACCCTACTTCTCCGCACAGAGTAATTAATGCCATTGATTATTCTACACACTCCAATACAGTAATATAGGTGGCATTATTTTTTATTTTTATTTCACCTTTATTTTTACAGGCAAGTCATTAAGAACAGGTTCTTATTTATAGTGGCAGCCTGACAAGTAGCATAGCCACTTAGGGAAAGGGAAGAAGGGCTAAATAAAAAAAAAACACATATATCGAGATAAGTGCCCAGGTACATGGGTGAGTAAGAGAGGGAGAAACCATTCAAATATTTAGCTGGAAAAATTATTATGTAGAGAAGCAACAGCATATGTCCATGAATGAGGATGATATGAGAGGAGAGTTGGTTTTGGGATTGCTTAATAATAATTGAAGATGAAGTGAGGATCGGGTGTTGTATGTGACAGACTTTGGCTGCAGCAGGCGACCTAAGTAAGGAGGTGATCAGCCAAGAAGGGTCTGGTAAATGAAAGGGAACCAGTGAGTCTTACGGTGAATGTGAAGGGAGGGCCAGTTGACAGATGAGTATAGGGTGCAGTGGTGTGTATTGAAGGGGGCATTTGTAGCAAACCTGATAACGGAATGCTAAAGAGTGTCGAATTTTGATAGAGTGGTCTTGCAAGCAACCCTATATATAGTGTTACCATAATTTAATGCTTTCCCCCGTGTTTTGGTACAGTTCATTTTAACACCTGATGCGAGCCATTTGGGAGTAGCCTACGCATGAAAGTCAAAGTTTTGAGTGCTTTAGCTGCATTGCTCTGACTCCCTGAGTATGCAGAGAGTATGACGGTTACATTTGCAACAATCTGCGGTTCATGCCTGCCGAGCTGTAGGGGCAGTCTGTTACTCTACATCAAAATTTATTTATCAATATTTCAAATTAGAAAAAATTACACTTCATAATGTTTTGTATTTATAACAGTTTTGTATTATTGTACAAATTAGCTACAACAGTAATAGCAGTTACCTTATGTAAGACACTCCTACGTTTTTCAACTGAGGAGCAAAACGCCGTGTTCATAGTAATCAAATGAACTGGACTTTGTTGTTCATTGTGAAAGCCCCCTTCCCTTACTGCATTATACCATTAAATATTTTTGTTGGAATTGTTCCCTGCAGAATTTTGTATAAGAAATATTGGCAGTACAATTAATATAAGAACTCTTTACATCTTTTCATGCGTGCCATTTTAATTGTGATATTTTGTTAGCAAAAATCTGAATCTGCAGTGTTCTCTGTCATATATATGTAGTAGTACAATGTTTTTCTCTGAATTACTAGCACAAAGTAAAGCCCTATTCGCACGGGATAAGTATTACCTGGTGACCTCCAGTCATTTGTAATAATCGCGGAGTTTGTCTGTGAACTTAATCCCGTGCGAATCGGTCATGTCTGTAATTTGTAAAGTAATAATTCCCCCGCAAATGACCTACCATATTTCGCCGAAAACGGAGGTCCTGTGATAATATTAGTCCCGTGCGAATCGGCATCTCTGTGATTTGGGGTCTAACTGGCTGCGTTGTCAATTATAAATGAAAAGTTTTGACATCATATCCGGGGGATAATGTCTGTAAATTTGAGTAAAATACAGACTTCAGTTATCCCGTGTGAATGCGCCAGACGAAACACAGACGTGTGGGGGTAATTTATAAACTACAAGAGGTCCCCAGGTAATACTTATCCCGTGCGAATAGGGCTTAAGTCAGTAGTAGGCTGGTTGCATATTCAGTGCTTTGTGGTCCTTCTGTGAGTAATCTTGGGGAACAGTGGTTCTGGAGAATGCTACAAGCAGCTCTTATTGTAAATGAATGATTTTCTGTCTGAGCAAAATATTCATCGCAGCTATATAACCTCCCGGTAACGCTAACTCTGTAATACAGAGGGTAATACAGCACCATAAAGAAAGAAAACTTGACGACAGTAGTTGTGGTAAACGCTACTACTTTTGTCCAAAGCGGCCGCTGGAATCAACACAAACTGAAAGTTACATACAGTACAGGCCAAAAGTTTGGACACACCTTCTCATTCAATGTGTTTCTTTATTTTCATGACTATTTACATTGTAGATTCTCACTGAAGGCATCAAAACTATGAATGAACACATATGGAATTATGTACTTAACAAAAAAGTGTGAAATAACTGAAAACATGTCTTATATTTTACATTCCTCAAAGTAGCCACCCTTTGCTTTTTTTGATAACTCTGCAAACCCTTGGTGTTCTCTCAATGAGCTTCATGAGGTAGTCACCTGAAATGGTTTTCACTTCACAGGTGTGCTTTGTCAGGGTTAATTAGTGGAAGTTTTTCCCTTATTAATAAAAAGCAAAGGGTGGCTACTTTGAAGAATCTAAAATATAAGACATGTTTTCAGTTTTTTCACACTTTTTTCTTAAGTACATAATTCCATATGTGTTCTATCATAGTTTTGATGCCTTCAGTGATAATCTACAATGTAAATAGTCATGACAATAAAAAGGAAATGCATTGAATGAGAAGGTGTGTCCAAACTTTTGGCCTGTACTGTATGGCCACTTTAACTCTACGTAATAGTGCAGAAACAAAACTTATTAACAAAGACGTGAACAACAAATCAATATGCTGGAGAGCCCCAGAGTCTGGGTGTTCATCTACCATGTGTTTAATTAATTTCATTATTTGCATGTAGGGTAGACAGCATCACTCTCTTGCTTTTAACTACCTTTGATTCCTAATGTTTTTTTTAAGATTAAGAGCTATGAACTGAACTTATCTTTTTCTATTTACAAACGTTCCATTGTTGTTCTATGTTACATTATTTAACTCTAAAAAATGTAATGTCTGCAACACTGCTTTCAACTCCAATATTTAATATAAATGCAACATTTCTACCCTACTGGGTCTTCTTCAGGCAAATGGTGCACATTTGATGAAGGGATATATGTAGGGCTCACATTCAGCTGACACACCGTCTGGCTTCAATTAGTCTGATTAGGTCTGAACGGCCGTTCACATTAAATTTTTTTCGTTTTAAGTACTTTCATTTGTCCTGCACCTGCACCTGCCCGAAGGTGGGATGTGCACATAATTTCTTTTATCAACATTATTTAATTCTACCTTTGCCTAACTATATTCATGGTACCTTGCACACTTGATTATGTATCTTTAAGGCATACTGTTTCTGCCTTCCCTGCTCTACCTGTAAAACACTTTGGGTCAACTGTTGTTCGTAGATGTGCTATACAAATAAAATGACTTGACTTGACATCAGTTTTTGGCGGATCGATGGTCCACCGCGAAGACATGCTTGGGCAACCCGTTATCATTCACTTATTCAGATATTGACGCAAAGGGCACCCTTTATCGTCTGATCCAGAAGCTCCGATCATCATTTCAACAGTCTATGTTCTCAAGAAAAAGAGAACAAATGTTCTGGGGTCTCATTTATAAACGTGGCGTACGCACAAAACGGGGCTGAAACGTGCGTACGCCACATCCCACGCAAAGGTTGTGATTTATAAAAAACAAACTTGACGGGAGAATGTGCGGTCCTCCACGCAAACTCTGAACCATGCGTACGCACATTATGGAGACAAAATAGGAATTGGCGACGCAGATGGTGAGGTGGTGAACTGAAGTCAGACTGCAAAAAGTAAATGGGAATAACTATAAGAGTAGAAAAAATAAAAATATTGATGCCTTGCACATTTTTTCACTCCATATCATCCACGTTACCATGAAGATTCAATCCAGCAGTGTTATTTGCGCTTGTACTCAGTGATAACTGTTCCATAAACCGAAATCTTAAATAAAAATGTGTTCTTAATATTTAATCGGCGCTGTCTCGCCGTCACATTGTCCGCTACGGAGCGCAGGAGTAGGAGATGGCCCGACTACATGGAATACCGGATATCATCAAATACCCTACCATTAGATAACTGAAGAACACAGTGTAAATAACTAAATATCTATCTTTAATACTGTGCATATATCATCAAATGTCAAAGTCTGGAAATACAGCCGTTAAGCTCTTGCGCAATCGTTACGCTCTATGTCCTTGTTATCGGTCTAAAATTTAATACTGTTTATAACAAACCCTGCATGAAGAAAAGTGTGTTTGCCTATTACATTTCGATTTCAAATTGTATCTCGGGGTGGGGATACCACTAGTTGTTGCTGTGATTTTAGCAAGGTGTTAACAATCACAAATTGTTGTAGACTAAACATATAAATACTGCGGTGAACCCGTGCGTAATGCTGCATGATGGCACTGCTGGCCCTGCAGGAGGACCGGAATGGAAGAATCAGGAGACAAAGAGACTTCAGGGACCATGACGATGACTGGCTCATATGCCGATTTAAATTCCCTAATGTAGCTGTAATAGTAATATAGCTGAGCTCTTGGATCTATGTACCGAATTGGGTCCAGTAGAGAGGGCAACGCGCCGGAACCGTGCCATCCCGGTCCAAATACAGGTCCTCGCCACTCTGGGTGAAACCAGCTGTTTTCAGAGGGAAATGGCTGATTGTGTTTTTTTAAATAAATATTATATATAATCTTCAACTTCATCACTAAGGCTTGTTTGGATATAATATATAGTTCTGTTAAATCTTATTATATACGTCTGGTATATCGAAGCTGTCCCCGAGTGCCGTAATGCCTGCTGATTTGGAAGATTTTATTAATAAAGGTAGTCTATAGATCCGGTTTCCATACGCTGTGCGACAACAGGCCGAAATTATAATTCAATTGGCAGCAATTCCCGAGCGTCTGAGAGGATTTTTAAAGTTTTGTTTGTTTTCTCCGCCAGTCGTCATGATTCGGCATGTTTCAGTGTAACGAAGAACAACTGCCAGGGTCATTGACATACTAATCAGCATTCACGAGGTGCTTTACATTGACTATTTATGGTTAAAAATGGGCGTGTACAGGGCGGGATAATAGGCTGATCCACGTACGCACACTTGTAGTCAATCTGTGATTTATAAAGGGAACATTGCTTACAGGTTTGCGTACACACGGTTTTATAAATCTGACTTTTTTTCGGCGTACGCCAATTTGGACTTTTGGGCGCACGTACACTTATAGTAAGGATCCTACGCACAGTTTTATAAATGAGACCCCAGTTCTTTTCTCCAATAACAGTAGTATCCTATTACTTTTGTTGTCTGTCCCTCCAGAGCTCCCACAGCAACATGTCTGTAAGGAGGAGGAGGTTCTCTCTGACCAGCAGCTCTGTATTCAGGAGAGGAACTCCAGTCTGGACCAAGAGGACCCAGAGTCTCCACAGATTAAAGAGGACCGGGAGGAACTGTGCACCAGTCAGGAGGGAGAGCAGCTTGTACTGAAGCAGGAGACTGATACCTTTATGTTGACTCCTACTTATGAGGAAAGGGACCACAGTGAAGGTCAGACTCTGAACTTCAATCCTCATAATGACACTCTCAGTGCAGCAGAGAAAGAGTCTGTAGCCAACATGCCAGTTATAACCTCTGTGGAATCAGAAGCAAACAGTGACCACCAGCTCCTCTCTCACAACTCTCATGAAGCTGAGAGCCAAGATCAGAAAGGAGGCAAGCATGGAGACTCAGGATCAACTAGAAATACAGAACCAGAACCAAAGAAGAGACGACGCAAGAGCATAAGTCACAGCAAGAACGTAGACAACACTAATGTGTCAGAGATTCACCCTAATACTCAAACAGGTAAAAAGTCTTTCATATGTGACACATGTGGGAAAGACTTAAAGTATAATTCAGCATTGCAGAGACACCTGAGAAGCCACACAGGTGAGAAGCCTTATTCTTGCGAAACATGTGGAAAAGAGTTTGGGCTAAATAATAATTTGGTGGTCCACATGAGAACCCACACAGGTGAGAAGCCGTATGTTTGCAAAACATGTGGAAAAAATTTCGGACATAGTGGTGCATTGTTGGGCCACATGAGAATCCACACAGGAGAGAAGCCGTACATTTGCAAGATTTGTGAGAAAAGATTTTGTGACGCTTCATCATTAAAAAGGCATATGAGAATTCACACAGGTGAGAAGCCATATTCCTGCAAACCCTGTGGAAAAGAGTTCAGACTTAAGGAGGCTTTTAACGTCCACATGAGAACTCACACAGGTGAGAAGCCTTATTCTTGCAAAGCATGTGGAAAAGGGTTTGGGTATAATAGTGAGTTGTCGGTCCACATGAGAAGAGCCCACACAGGAGAGAAGCCGTACGTTTGCAAGACCTGCAGGAAAAGATTCTATGACTCTTCAGCTTTAAATAAGCACAAGAAAGTACACATGTGAAAAGCGATTTTCTTGCAAAACATGAAAAAGGTGTTGGACAAAATAGTGTCTTGTTGGCCTTTTGAGAAAAGATGTCAATCATTTAAAGCTACATTGTGTAAGAATTTCTCCCATCTAGCGGTGGAATTGTATTTAACAAACAACTAAATATTACTTTCTAGCCCCTCCCATTCCAAGCACATTTTAACTCCTACGGTCGGGGGCCGTATTATTCAAAGAAGTACGACTTCGTCTGTGAGTGTTCCTTCCAATGTTATAATAGTTATACGTTATTTTGGTACCATTTCATTGCTAACATCAGCTATCAGGTTCCCAAACATATGCAAGCTAATGATAGTAAAGTATCAGTGCTATTGTTATTCTGTATATTGAAAGAGATTAATAGTATAAGGCAATTTTCACAGCATAGATGAGAAGCAACGGAGGTTTGTGTTTTTAATACACACAAACGCACCTTCTCATTCAATGTGTTTCTTTATTTCCATGACTATTTAAATTATAGATTCTCACTGAAGGCATCAAAACTATGAATGAACACATATGGAATTATGTACTTAACAAAAAAGTGTGAAATAACTGAAAACATGTCTTATATTTTACATTCCTCAAAGTAGCCACCCTTTGCCTTTTTTGATAGGGGGGCTACTTGGAAGAAGGTGTGTCCAAACCTTTGGCCTGTACTGAGCAGTATGAACAATCATGTCAATGAAACCGAAATGAGCTGTTAGTATCTCCATCGTTTACATGCAGCTGTTCTAGCTGTAGCTAGTCTGTGTTACAACTCCATTACGTGAGTTGTCTGCCAGGGAAATCACGACACATATGATTATGTCTGTGACAAGGAAGACGATCCTTTTTCATTATTGACACGAGGAAAAGTATCCTAGACGTCGTTCTAGCGTTACGCACAACCATGCTATAGTTAGTCAAGCAACTATAAAACTTTGAATTTACACAATTAGGTAGATTTACCTTTTGAGAAGAAAGCAGGCAACTTTGGTGTCCCTTTTTAAAATCCTTTCTCCTTATGAGCTCTGTCCATCTTGAAAAAGACACTCCAATATTAATTTTGGTGATTTTGCTTGCCTGTCGCGTTGTCGTTTTAATTCTCTTTTTAACTTCCTAGGGGACTCTGTTATCTTCTCCCTGGCATTTGTCACGGTGCCACTGACTTTAAAAGCGTGAAAGGTGGATGTATGTCCCTCTTTGGCTAATGTATTTTAAAGATGGAGGCGCAACATGGCGGCTGTCATTCGAGGAAGTCGCTCGTATGTATTCTGAGTGATTCTGGGTGGCAGATTCTACATTTTTTAATCTCCCAAATCAAGGACAAATGTGAGTTTCACAGTGAGTGGACAGTAGTGGCTGTTAAAGTAATGATGTGAACTTGATGGTTGTTGGTTTTCGCCAAATGTTCCTTTTAAGTATCATAGGACCTGGGGACAGGTGTGCTTGCTGTCCCCAGAGTCAGAACTAAACAGGGGGAAGCAGCGTTCAGTTTTTATGCTCCACATATCTGGAACAAACTCCCAGAAAACTGCAGGTCCGCCGCAACTCTCAGGTGCCTTTCTTTAAATAAATGTTAATTTCTTACACTGCATTGTCAATTTTATTCTCGTCTTTTATCTAGTGGTATTTTTGAACAGATAACGGACATATTTCTGAGAATACGCGGTGTGACAGATTTTCTGATAAAATCTAAAGGAAAACAGTTGGAACTGTTTAGGATTTTGCCAAGTTTGCCTGATTTAAACTAAGCCTTATAGTGACGGCTATATTGTAGGTAAAGAGAAGTACTTCCACTCTTGTTATGGGTAACAAGAGTACAAAGTCACATGTTCCTGCGGGGCCCTTGGTGGATGAGATGGTAAAGAAATATGGTCATGCCTGTTTTAAAAAATGTTTTTATCGTTTTTAACTGCTCTGTAATGTTTTTATTTTTTTCATTGTTTTGTTTTTTAAATGCTCTTTAATGTTTTATGTAAAGTACTTTGAATTTCCCTGTTGCTGAAATATGCTGTACAAATAAAGCTGGCTTGCCTTGCCTAAAATGCATGTACCTTGAGTAGTATTTGGTAGTTCTTACTCTATGTTAGCGGTGCAAACTAAAGTCTGAGGTAGAGGTCGACCGATCGACGGATTTTACCGATACCGATAGCTATGTTGGGCCATATTTGCCGATAACCAATTAGTCGACCGATAGTATTTAGAATTCATACTGGATAAAAACAAACATGACACTCCAAGTAAAACAGTGCTGAACTTTATTATAAAAATAAAAAAACTGTATTGAACCATGAAAACATGCTAAAGAAATAAATAATAAAATATTGAAGTGAATAAAAGACATTCATTCAAACTGAAACAAAAAGTAATAAATAACAAATAAAAACAGTTACACTGTCGGTTTAAAACGGTAACAGACGATCTCTGACCTGGAGGGATCTATCTTTCCCACTATATACTCTCTGTTCTCGCTTGGATGCCCATATAAGGCGTAATGTGTGACGGACCTGCCTTCTCATTTGTTGAAAATATAAACAAAGGCATCGTGGGAGATTCCCTTGTCGGTGGCACAGAGTTAGCAGCAGAAATGACCGAAAACGTGATGAATTATGGACATCAAGTGGATAAATCTTGGATGTAACAGTTTGGATTTAATGCTCAACAACCCCGAAAAAGGCACACGTTCCAGGCTGGATAGAAGATCAGCTGTAAAGGCTAGAAAGACCCTCTAGAGGAGCTATTGTAATGCATGATGCCAGCAGACCCTTCTCAGCTCTCGCGTACTGTGTAACAAATTAAAGCGTGCACTTCTCAGCCGCTCCAGCAACGGACGCAACCAGGAAAAACTATCGGTATGGATTTTTGCCGATAACGATAGTTCAACCAATCAACTATCGGTGCCGATTAATCGGCAAAACCTATTAATCGGACTACCTTTAGTCTGAGGAATGACTGTAGATGAAAGGTTAAAGTGGAGAAACAGTATTGGAGATGTTTGGTATCTTGAGAAAGGTTTGTTCTTCTTATTTATCTCTTTAGTCTAATTGTAAATCAGCCTGTGTAATAATGTTACATATCCTTCATTTGTTACCAAACTAGGTGTAATTAAGAGACGGTTTTGGCCGTTTTGGTCGTAAAAAATATCTGGAGCTATAAAACATATTTGAGCCACCCACAACACATAAACCTCCGTAGAGGACTTTGTGTCTCTGATTGTTTTGCATCCAGCCTTTAATAAAGGGAACACAGAGTATTTAAGTCTAAATGAGCGTTCATTAACAATTTTTTGATCGTTTGATCCAAATCTTAAAAGTCCATTTGCTCTGCTTTCTTTTTCTCTCGTCTCCAGCTCGAACATGCACTGGGTTTGTTCTGGAAATATCTTTTAATATTTATTTTTTAGGATTTGTAATCCATAGTTAAACTGCACCTTTTCTACCACAGGTAATACAACTTTTTAACACTTCATCTTTGAGTGTTAGATAAGACTCATATCATAATACTGCACTAAGTGCAACTTGCATATTACTTGCATAATATGTTTACTTACATCTTTATTAATACTATAATGGGCCACCTTTTATATAGGTTTATAATGGCTTATTCTACTGTCAGGAGTACATAGAATATCCCAAAAACATGTTAATGTCATCATGTTTACTAAAAGCTTTTATTACTAATGGGTTTGGCTCCAAGACATTATACAATAACTGTATATGAAGGAAAATCCATGAAACAATTACAGAATCTAAACTATTTTTATTGTGCATAGTAGTAAAATAAACTCAAAATGAATGAATAGCCTACACATACAAACAACTTTAACATTGTTTCCCTTTCAAAACCAAATAGTTGTAAGCTAGTTGTCTAAACACTACCTTGTCCACAGGTAAGTTAGGTTGTTGTAGTGTGGTTGTAGTGGGCGACTGAACGGAGCTCTGCTGTCAGCCTCCTTCGCTGTTTGAATAATGTTATCAGGTTGGCGGACGTATTTCAGCGAGGCATGGCATCTTAAATCCAGTGTTTTAATCATTGCTCTGAACCGTCTTTCTCAACAGTCTGTAACGGAACCGTAGGTGGATTGCGTTCATAACGTTGCTCCGCTGCATGCTTGAAGTAACGTG
This sequence comes from Perca schrenkii, assembly GCA_025617405.1. Taxonomy (NCBI): domain Eukaryota; kingdom Metazoa; phylum Chordata; class Actinopteri; order Perciformes; family Percidae; genus Perca; species Perca schrenkii. The sequence goes on from JABUOV010000046.1 coordinate 49,902, forward strand.
TCGGTAACGTTAGCACGGTAATGTTAGCACGGCCGAGTAACGTTAGCTAGAGCGACAGGCAACAACAGTGGCTAAATTATATCCGGTGTTTTTAGAAACAAAAAACTTTAGCACACGTTGGTCTGATGTATCTCCGGTCTTTCTTCATCCTCTAGCTAACTTTCTTCTCAGTTCTTGAATGTGCAGTACCGACCGGAGCCTGTCTCAGCTTAACAGACTGTTATGCTACCTGGCTAGCTAGCAGCTATAATGTTACCCAGCATGCAGTTGGGCAGTGTACAGTTGTAAATGTAAAATGATTAGTGTTAGAAACTGTTTAAGTCACAAATTGTTATATCCTATGATGTTTTATCCTTTTTAAAGAGAGTTAGTTGTGGGTTATTAATTGTTGTATTATAAAGTTACTACCATGAGTGAGAAGGGTACGCAGTTAACATCCCAGTCAACATCCCAGTGCTGCGACGGAGGATCTGTTCATTTTTGCGATCCCCGATCCCACTTTTTTTTCAATATCGGTGCTGATATTCCGGTCTTAATATCGGATCGGTGCACACCTAATGAACAGTACCCTGCCATATGGCTAAGTGTTCTTGTCTTTTTTACAATAACAGTAGTATCCTATTTCTTTTGTTGTCTGTCCCTCCAGAGCTCCCACAGCAACATGTCTGTAAGGAGGAGGAGGTTCTCTCTGACCAGCAGCTCAACATGCCAGTTATAACCAACGTGGACAACACTAAGATGTCAGAGATTCACCGTAATACTTTAACAGGTAAAAAAGTCTTTCATATGTGGAACATGTAGGAAAGACTTTAAGTATAATTCAGGTTTGAAGAAACACCTGAGATTCCACACAGATGAGAAGCCATATTCTTGCAAAACGTGGAAAAGATTTCAGCCAAAATAGTGGCTTGTTGGTCCAATTGAGAACTCTGAGAAGCTGTATATTTACAAGAACTTTTATACTTTGATATATTTTGTGCTATACACTTCTCTACATCCTTCTGTTCTGGTAATTGCTCAGCAACCCCATATATATTGTAAATGCATCTAGTAAAGCCTTCTAAATCTTCTAAATGCCCTAGGAGGAGCGGTGGGCTTTGGTGGAAAGTTGAGACCGATTTCAACTTTGAGAGATATACTACCCCGTGTCACGCTGCGGTGGCCTATCATGTAAGCGGAAATCAGACTTGTCAGCCCGTTTTGAGGCAGTGTGAGAACAGGAAACATCTGTGCCTACATCAGTGCCTCTATCACTGCCACAAGAAAGTTTTGAAACACTATGAGGATTTAAAAAATAATGCAAGCACTGAACTGCCGAGGAGTTTGTGTGGCAGCTGACTGTTTGCCAAACAATGAAGCACAGCCCATCCTCTTTCTTTCTCTGTGAAATGAAGCTGCATTGTGCGGTCTCGTCTAAACGCAGCCTAAGCCTCTGTCCTGATTGACAGGTGGCTGTGTAACCATGCCCTAAATCATCCCCTGCTTTATCGTCTATTTCTAAATAAATAGGACCATCATTTACTAAATCAACATCATGCTGTTGTATTGAAGAATACTTGAAACTGGTTGTAAAATAAAGTGAGAAGTAGATTCATTTTCTTTTATACTCTTATAGATCAGACATATTTTTGGAGTCAGTTGACTCGCCCGCTTCTGAAAATGACACAGAATGCAACTTAAATGAGCTTCAGCAGTGGTGGCACATTTTTGTCCCCGAAGCGCCATTCATTATTTTTACAGTCTATGGTCTCAAGAAAAAGAGAACAAGTGTTCTGTTATTTTCTCCTATAACAGTAGTATCCTATTACTTTTGTTGTCTGTCCCTCCAGAGCTCCCACAGCAACTTGTCTGTAAGGAGGAGGAGGTTCTCTCTGACCAGCAGCTCTGCATTCAGGAGAGGAACTCCAGTCTGGACCAAGAGGACCCAGAGCCTCCACAGATTAAAGAGGACCAGGAGGAACTGTGCACCAGTCAGGAGGGAGAGCAGCTTGTACTGAAGCAGGAGACTGATACCTTTATGTTGACTCCTACTTATGAGGAAAGGGACCACAGTGAAGGTCAGACTCTGAACTTCAATCCTGATGATGACACTCTAAGTGCAATAGAAAAAGAGTCTGTAGCCAACATGCCAATTATAACCTCTGTGGAATCAGAAGCAAACGGTGACCACCAGCTCCTCTCTCACAACTCTCATGAAGCTGAGAGCCAAGATCAGAAAGGAGGCAAGCATGGAGACTCAGGATCAACTAGAAATACAGAGTCTGAACCAAAGCAGAGACAATTCAAGAGCAGAAGCCACAGTAACAACCCTAATACTCAAACAGGGAAGAAGTCTTTCATATGTGACACATGTGGGAAAGACTTTAAGTATAATTCAGCATTCCAGACACACCTTATAGTCCACACAGGTGAGAAGCCTTATTCTTGCAAAACATGTGGAAAAGTGTTTGGGCTAAATAATAATTTGTTGGTTCACATGAGAACCCACACAGGAGAGAAGCCATACATTTGCATGACCTGTGGAAATAGATTCCGTGACAATTCAGCATTAATAAAGCATGTGAGAATTCACACAGGTGAGAAGCCATATTCTTGCAAAACATGTGGAAAAGATTTCAGACATAAGGATGCTTTTAACGTCCACATGAGAACACACACAGGTGAGAAACCTTATCTTTGCAAATCATGTGGGAAAAATTTCAGACATAGTTGTGCCTTGTTGGTCCACATGAGAATCCACACAGGTGAGAAGCCATACATTTGCAAGACTTGTGAGAAAAGATTCTTTGACTCTTCAGCATTAATAAAGCATATGAGAATTCACACAGGTGAGAAGCCATATTCCTGCAAAACATGTGGAAAAGAGTTCAGACTTAAGGATGCATTTAACGTCCACATGAGAACTCACACAGGTGAGAAACCGTATGTTTGCACAACATGTGGAAAAAAATTTGGGCAAAATAGTGAGTTGTCAGTCCACACGAGAAGAGCCCACACAGGTGAGAAGCCGTACGTTTGCAAGACCTGCAGGAAAAGATTCTATGACTCTTCAGCTTTAAATAAGCATGAGAACACACACAGGTGAAAAACGATTTTCTTGCAAAACATGGAAAATGTTTTGGACAAAATTAGAGATGCTCCGATACCAGTATCGGCTCCGATACCGCCTAAAACGCTGGTATCGGTATTGGTAAGTACTGGAGTTTATGCACCAATCCGATACCACGTAATAAAGCCCTAAAGAAAATCTACGTTAAAGTAGTTTATTTATGTTCTATTTCCATTATAACTGTGTGTCAAACTGAATAATAAAAGAACGTTAGAAATAATATCACATCCTTACAGGTATAGTAGTATACAGTTGTTAAAACATAATAAAATATATTACACACTGGTATCGGACTGGTATTCGATATCGGCCGATACGCAAGTTCAAGTATCAGAATCTGTATCGGGAAGCAAAAAATGGTATCGGGCAATCTCTAGACAAAATAGTGTCTTGTTGGTCCATGTGAGAAGCAATGTCAATCATTTAAAGCTACACTGTGTAAGAATTTCTCCCATCTAGCTGTGAAATTGTATATGACAAACAACTAAATATTACTTTCTAGCCCCTCCCATTCCGAGCACATTTTAACTCCTACGGTCGGTGGCCGTATTATTCCAAGAAGTACACCTTCATCCGTGTTCCTTCCAGTGTAATAATAGTTATACGTTATTTTGGTACCATTTCATTGCTAACATCAGCTATCAGCTTCCCAAACATATGCAAGCTAATGTTAGTAAAGCATCAATGCTATTGTTATTCTGTATATTGAAAGAGATTAATAGTGTAAGGCAATGTTTACAGCGTAGGAGAGAAACAACGGAGGTTTGTGTTTTTAATATATTTCTCTGAGCAGTATGAACAATCATGTCAATGAAACCAAAATGAGCTCTTAGTATCTCCATCGTTTACACGCAGCTGTTGTAGCTGTAGCTAGTCTGTGTTACAACTCCATTACGAGTTGTCTGCCAGGGATATCACGACACGTGATTATGTTTATGTTACAAGGAAGACAATCCTTTTTCATCTACGCAAGGAAAAGTATCCTAGATGTCGTTCTACCGTTATGCACAACCATGCTATAATTAGCCAAGCAACTATAATACTTTTTACACAAATAGGCAGAATTACCTTTTGAAAAGAAAGCAGGCAACTTTGGTGTCCCTTTTTAAAATCCTTGCTCCTTATGAGCTCTTTCCATCTTGAAAAAGCTATTCCAATATCTGTCGCGTTGTCGTTTTAATTCTCTTTTTGACTTCCTTGGGGACTCTGTTATCTTCTCCCTCTCCCTGGCATTCATCACGGTGCCACTGATGCTACGTTTACACGTGGCCGGCTATTTTCATAAACGGACATTTCAACCTCTTAGTTTTCAAAACTAACAGAAAAGTGTTTGTTTGCACATATCTGTGTGTGTGTATGTATATATATATATGCCGTCAATGCAGCCAAGAGCACGCCAAACCTGTAGGTGGCAGTGTAACGAGAAGCTCAAGCCCACGTTAGCCAATCAGAATCCCCAAAATAGCAACAACAGCAACCAATCACTTCCTCTTTCTCTCTCTCTCGGCTGCCTTAACCTCTGTTTGTCTCAGTTTACATGCAAACGAAGATTTAAAAAATCGCCACTCTCAAGGGGGGACAAGGGGTATGTTTCTGAGGGACAATGTGGGACACTGCCTGGCGCGGCGGTGCCCCCACCCCACGGGCAGACTCACTGATAGTGGTCTACCCATTTCTAGCACATACCACCTTACATGGTATATTAAAGGAGAACTCGGGGCAAGTTTTCCGTTAATTTTGATTGCTATATGTATATGAGTACTGCCGATAGCAAAACAAACGAGCCAAATCGGTGCTAGCAACACGGAGCTGCTGCAGCTAATGCCGAGAGATCCCACTCAGCTAAAACGGCAGTTATGGGGGCATGAGATAAAGAGTGTCTTTGTGCCTCTTAACAGACACAAAATGCAATTAAAATGTCTGTGCAACATGAACAGGGCCCTTACATGACAACAAGATGCATTTAGCAACTTAGCCATTGTTTAAATTCACCTACCCTCTTAGCTGCTAGCTGCCGTCTGGGATGAGTGAGTGTGTTCAGCCAGGCTCCGGTAATAATCATCACGCAGCAGTTCCATGTGTATTTGTAGCATATATATCCATTTTGTGTGCTGTCTTTGGTGAATATGAGTCTCTGCAGTGGCGAATTGTGTGGTAGTTTCCTTAGCCAGGCTAGCAGCCCGGACCGGCATCCTTCTACTTCCTTCCCTTGTGGACTTCCTTCCCTCGCCTGCCGCGCCGACAACAATCCACAGGCGCCCGCTGGTCTGGTGGAGGTCCTCCAGAGGACAGTTCATGCTTTTGTGGCGAAATTTTGAAGTTTATTCCCCCCTCAAAAATAGGTAATTGAGCACTGTAGTGGTCCTATCAGTGACTATGTAACTACATGGAAACAGACCAAATGATGCCTGTCTCTTGTACAGTATAATAGCTTTACTGAAGGCTAGCTCTAGCTCCATAGTTACGTTACCCCAAGCTTCTTCCCTTGTGAACACCTCCGCTCTTCACTCTTCACACACTACGCTCCGATCTGCACACTGCCTTTTCCTGCTACAACTGAATTCCCACGGGACTTCAGCGCAAGGCTACAGCCTTCTGTAATGCTACTTTACAAGAAACGGCATAATTTGGTCTGTTTCCATGTAGTTACATAGTCACTGATATGATCATAACCACTACAGTGCTCAATTACCTATTTTTGAGGGGGGAATAAACTTCAAAATTTCGCTGCGAAAGCATGAACTGTCCTCTGGAGGACCTCCACCAGACCAGCGGGCGCCTGTGGATTGTTGTCGTCGCGGCAGGCGGATTAACGGAAAACTTGCCCGGAGTTCTCCTTTAATCGATATGATGTAGCGTGTTGGACAGTGTGATACACACTCGTCACCTCTGCAGCAGTCACTTTGTCAGCTAGAAAGTCGTTTTTAGGTCGGAGGAAATTATCCATAGATTTGGATGTCTCTTTCTGTTGGACACGTTTCTTGTGAGTCTCCGTGAGTCAGTGTCGTTTGACATCGTATTCCCCTCCATGTCCGATTGAGAAGGACGTTTTGCAAAGGTCACAAAAAGCCCTCTCGGTATCCCCCTCAAGCCTCAACACCTTTCAGCTACAAATATTCATTTTCCCAGTCTTTCTTGTACCCACACCTCTCTTTTTAATTGATGGTGATTGATGGTGCCTCAGAGTCAGACTCAGTCTCTTTCTCCATTTTTCGAATTGGAAAGCGCGCATCTAAAAGTTCCTTCCCAGTGTGTCTGGTATGCACGTGCGTGGCTGTCATGACAACAACAAATAAGTTGACAACAACCTAGTCAGCAGTTCAACTGAGGGGTGGGTGTGGCAACAGTAGCGTGCTGAACTGTCAAGTAATGTTCGTTTGGCTGCCAGGGGCTCGAGGATATAGAGCGACCAACTTTTTTTTTGAGCAAGCATTGATTATGCGTGACACGGTCTCAATTTGCGGGACGCATGAATTGGGCTTCAAATGCTGTGCACGCACGCGTTACGCAGGACGGGTGGTCAACCTACTCGTATGTATTCTGAATGATTCTGGATGGCAGATTCTACGCGTACGAGAACACTTTGATTAGTTGGTGGAGGTAATTACACATGAATGAGCACATTTGTGAAAGAACAGGTTTTTTGCTAAGAATCAACTCAAAACATTACACAATGGAGCTTTAATGTAAAGTTTCCCTTTGTATATCTATTACTTCTGTTAATAATAATAATTTTTTTAAACATTTTTAATCTCCCAAATCAAGGACAAAAGTGAGTTTCACAGTGAGTGGACAGTAGTGGCTGTTAAAGTAATGATGTGAACTTGATAGTTGGTTTTGCCAAATGTTCCATTTAAGTATCATAGAATCACTTATTTTTTTTAACAAGGACTTAAAATCCATTTACCTTGATGAAAGGTTAAAGTGGAGAAACAGTATTGGAGATGGTTGGTATCTTGAGAAAGGTTTGTTCTTCTCATTTATCTCTTTAGTCTAATTGTAAATCAACCTGTGTAATAATGTTACATATCCTTCATTTGTTACCAAACTAGATGTAATTCAGAAGAGGTTTCTGAGAATGATTTCCCGTTCTAACAGAAGAGAATATTTACTGCTGGCGACAGATAAGGTTACACACTGCCGGCGTGGCGCGAGTGTGGCGTTTCTGTTGCGTGCCAGCTGCCTGTCAGCTGCGTGGCGTTTTCTATGTCTTTACACACCAGAAAGGTGTCTGATGCGGCGCTGCTGCTGCTAGCCTTGTCTGGACACATGGATGTTTCCCATTGATATACCAATGAAATACCATTTTAAACATAAATATATACTGATCTGATTACAGCAAAGACAACGACGGCAGAATTGACGGCAAAATAGGCTACAGAATATTTTTTTCATATATCTGCATTTATATCAAAATCTAGAGGCTTTCAAACATCAACATGTCATTTATTAATATGTATTTGTGTCTAAATGACAGATAAACATATTTTCCTATTCTATTTTGCCTGGAAACGCTTCCAACACGCTCGCGTCTCGGGTGAAAAATAGGCGTTGGTTCTATTTCTAGCTGCACGCGTCTCACGCCGGCAGTGTGTAAGCTCTAACCTGTTACCATGGGAGCCGAAATATAAACGGACACGGACACGCTCACGCGACGCTTCCAGTGTGTAACCGGCCTAAGAAAGCTTTTTCACACATGCATGTTCCTGTTTGCAGTGTTGGTTCACTTTCTACATGAACTAGTTAAAAGTTCAGTTGACAAATTTTAAAATGAACTAGTTCAGTTTATACTTAAAATAAATAAATTTTGAACTAAGTTCACAGTTCCAAAAATGAACTAGTTCATAGATCTTTTTTTCCATATTTTGCTGCGAGTTATTATTTTTCAAAATTGTAAGGCTAGCCGGGTTCTTCAGTTCAACGTGCCGTTTCAGGTTTGCTGTGGATGTGACTTTTTGAAAACCATCGGGCGAAGTTTGCACAGAAATGTCAGATTTTTCCATCCTCAGGGACCTCGTCATAAAATCAGAATCAGAATCAGAACCAGAAAAGCTTTATTGCCAAGTATATTTACACACACGAGGGATGTGTCTTGGTATCGTAGGTACAGGTCACATTAAAGCAACATGCACCAACACACCGAGTAAAACTGGTTTAAATGATCATACGAAGCCTCCACGCTGCTTTTTGTTTAGATGACGCATGTGTCGGTGACACATTGGTGGCTGGTGTTGCCAGATTGGGTGTTTTTTCCGCTACATATGAAGGCCTGTTTATGGTGTGTTTTAGCCTGGTTTTGGCCTGGAAGGCTCTATAGAAATCTGGCACCCTATTGGAAGAAGTTAAACTGAGAGAGCGTGCCGTTCACAGACACCAGAATGAAGGAGTTCACCGTAACGTTCATCAGGCAGTAATACGGTACGTTCAGTTCACTTTCAACCCAAAATATGAACGAGTTCATTAACTATCGTTCAATGATCCAAATCTTAAAAGTTCATTTGCTCTGCTTTCTCTTTCTCTCGTCTCCAGCCCGCATATGCACTGTTCTGGAAATATCTTTTAATATTTATTTTTTAGGATTTGTAATCCATAGTTAAACTGCACCTTTTCTACCACAGGTAATACAACTTTTTAACACTTCATCATTGAGTGTTAGATAAGACTCATATACATCACAATACTGCACTAAGTGCAACTTGCACAATAGGTTTAATTACATCTTTATTAATACTATTTAGGTAGTTGTACATTTTTATTTCTAACTTGTATATATTTTGAATATTTGTTCTTGTATTCTATCCTATTTATCATTTCATGTATATTCTGTCTGCTGCTGTAACGCTGTAATTTCCCATTTTTGGGATCAATAAAAATCTATCAATCCGTAAGTGGATAGAGATGTATGATTTTGTGTATCTGTGCAGTCATTACGTTTCTAACCCTCTCTAATATTAATCCTAATGTTCTGTAATCCTTTCGACAATCTTTATGTTTTAATATTTTGTTAAAACATAAAGCTGTACAGCTGTTGAGGTTCAGTAAAGTTTTCGGGATAAAACGCCGGCTGCAGACGAACATTTCATTGACTGAAATGTTTTGTAGCCCAAATGGAGAATGTAAGCGTCACCTCCGGCCTACAACGAAGATAAATTGAAACTAAAATGTTCAAATAAATAACTTTTAATTAAAGCCACAGGGAGAAACTAGAGAGGGGCTGAAGAGACACAGGTTTCAGAGCGCTGAACACGTCTAAAGAATGGTTTCTGTTTTCCTTATAGTCATATATCAAGACATTTTCTTTTTTAAACCCTAGAGCTCCACAGCTGTGGACTTTACTGAATGGGACACTAAACACTTTGACTTTAGGTCACAGGTAAATAATTAAACTTTATGTTGTGATACTTCTGACTACTTTATATCTTCTTTTGTGCAAATAAAGTAAAACTAGACCTGTTGCAGCGTCTGGTTCCTGAAATCATCCCAAACACTGTCCTGTCCTCTTCTTTGTTCTGCTGCTGAATGCCTCTGACACATCTCCTGATCTGGACTCAGTTTCAATAAAGTTTTAGTGAGTTTGCTGCTTCTGAACATTCAACATGTCTGTGTGAATGGGCGTGGGCTGAAATCTGCATTTAATGCCGTTATTTGATGTGTTTTTTAAACGGTAACCCCCCAAACTCACTTATCAATTTGAACACATTAGGATAAGCGTCCACAACTCGAAAAATATGAAAAAATATAACTCGGAATAGTAATCCAATTAGACCAATGTAGTCTATTATAAAATTCGGCATACACTCCAGCTCAATATTTCAGCTTCATGTTGACTTTTACAACCAGTTCTCAGTTCCAACAATCAGCTCCCGGAATAAACCAGAGGAGGACGGAACAGGAGCAAAGAAGCGTTAAATAAATGTCGAAATGAGCAGCTGTCCTTGTGGAAAGAGGTAGAAGTACATCCTTACTGATGATGTTAAACACACACGTTTAAATAAAATGCCCTCAGCTAAAAGCGGAAAGAAAAGCTGCCTCCCGTTTCCCGTCGGACCTTAATGAGTGTGACAGCCAGCGGAAGTAAACAAGGCTGCTGGCCGTAGCGTTAGCTGCGTGCTGCTGTTGAATGAGCTGGAAGACGGTATTGTAGTCGTTCTTTCAGCTGGAACTAAGCAACAATGTCTTCAGTTGAGTGTTTGAGAGAGTTTGTCACCGAGCGACTAACTGCTGCTGCTGAAGAAATATTCCGAGTTGTTGAAAAAACTATCGTCGAGTACGAGGAAGAGATCGCTCGGCAGCGCAGACTGTTGGATGGCGTTTGGAGACCAGAAATCAGGTTACACAGGATAGGTGAGTTTAACCGCTACTATTTGAATCCTGGTTCTATATGTTACACAGGATAGGTGAGTTCATGGACGTCACTAGGATTGAAAGACAGGGGGGGTTTAGCCCCCAGGGTATTTGTAACTTGCGTTTGCAAAATCTTTGCCCTCACATCTTTCGTTACTGTATTAGAGCTCCACTTATGTCAACAACCAGTCAAGAAACCAAGATGCTAACAAGTCAAAAGTGACAGACATATCCTCTTCTTCCATTTCTACTCTGTTCCTTCTGTCTTATCCTTTAAGATAAAACAAAACCCTCATGCTAATTTCATGACTTTGAAATGTAAATTGGTCAGATGAAACAACATCCAAAATGTCCAAAAACTGACAGAGGCCAGACAGCTAATAAATTGGTAAGTTAAACAAATAGGACAAATAGCAGTACAAGAAAAAGAAAAAAATAATCATAATAGGCATCACTGCATACTTCATCATGTAAGATATTAATACGGATCCTATTTAAAGTGGCTACTGTCTAAATACAATAACCTGATAGCAGAAGGAATAAAATATTTGGAGTAATGAAAACTGTATATACTGTATGTAGGATAGCTTTCATTTCATTTTCACATGTGTATCTCTGGACATGTGCTCATCTTTAAACTACAGCCTATGTAGATGTTTAGCCTTTAGGCAACATCTACATATTTATTTAATGAATGCAGAAAGTTAAATTGGTTAGAATATACCTAGCTAGCATATATAATAAATATAATGAAATAATTTAGTTAAGGCTATGCATAGTACCTAGACCTGCCAACAAATGCTTATTGTTAGAAGAAACCCAAACCATCCTTAGACCTATAGACCACTACTGACCTCAATCAGGATCAATGCTCTGCCAATCTCCTGCTTCTCTCTCTCTGCTGAAATATCTTCCAATATCCATCTCATCTGCTCAATAAATTGAAGGATACACCGCTACAAAAGCATTAACAGGGACCCTATGACATTTTCAGTGACAAACAACATTCTATGGGGATTGATATTGTTTTAGAATAGGCCTACAGCCTACTATAGAGATAGGCTATATTATTGGCAATGAATAACGAGTTGTGATTAGCTTGCTAAGTTAACCATTTCTTGTATTTCCCTCATTCACTCTAGCTAGACTATAGTTTTCCATAGCAGACCAAAATATCCCCTTTCCTTTACCTCAAGAAATTTTGTAGCTAAAGGTAAGCAGGTCATTAAAAACGACTTACAATTTCACTCTGTATCACTACTTGTAATCAATCTTCCTTTCACCATTAGCGTGTATCGGTGTGTGTGTTTGTGGGGGGGAGGGTGCACAGCGAGTTCAGACCAAAGAGTAGCGACGAGACGAGATGAATCCCCCAGTTACTCACAACACTCTGAAAGCTGCCGGTTCACACCATGCAACGAGAAGGTGTGGTGCATCATCTTGATAGCACGACTCTCTGTACTTCTGTCTAACTTCCGACTTTTCGGCTATTTTTTGTATCTATCTATCTAGATAGATAGATAGATAGATAGATAGATAGATAGATAGATAGATAGATCTCATTTGTTGTGTCTAAATATCAATGAGGATAAATCAAATTGTTATTGTTGTTCTTTTTATTATTTAGGGGGGCTTAGGAACATTTTGGGGTAGCTTCAGCCCCCCTAAAATAGGCCTAACAACGTCCCTGGGTAAACACGCTGTTATTTGAATCCTGGTTAGAACCACAGATGTCTACGGAGTCCCTGTTGTGCCAACAAGTGATTACTGTCAGCAGGAGCGCCCTGTGCCCTGATTAGAACCATCCTCCTACCTTGGAAATGACTTGGTTTAATGAGGGAGGCTTATATTTGATACATTATAGCTAGGGCTGCACCATATGAGGAAAATATCTAAATGAGATAATTTTGGCTGATATTGTGATTGCGATATGATTCACGATAGTGGAGGGAATGATCCTTTTTGTATGATTATTCTCATTTCCATTGAAATTATTAAAATTCAAAGAAATTGAAATGATTATAGTATGACTTTTGCAAGGATCTGTACCAAACAAAGATTTTTTTCTTTAGTCTGTATTTGTTTGTTGTAGGCTGGGCCATCTCTGCAGCTCCACAATACCTAATTCAGAATGGTTTGACACATATTTGGCCATTAACAAATATTGTCCCCCCCCACCCCTCCCAGAACCTTTTAACTGTTGATAATATACCTTTTTAAATGCGCAACACAAACCATAAAATACACTTTTCCACTCAAAAAGTGATTACAGCTCCTACCTTGTGTTTGAAAGGTTGTTCTGTCTCACAATGAGCTGATTTAATGATGTTGAGAAAAAGTGAAAGCCTTTGTTGTGTAGAACACTGAATCCCAACTAGGGCTAAACGATTTTTGAAAATAATCTAATTGCGATTTTTTCCCCCCAAATATTGCGATTAGATAAGCGATTATTTATTATATTTTTTGTATTATTCAACAAAGACAAGCAATAAATCATTGTATAGTATGAACAACACAAGATTAGATAGATTAAACACTAGACAGTTAAATAAGTAAAAATATAGTGTGTGTGTATGTGTATTTTTTACAGCGCACAGAGAGGAGCTGCCTCCAGCCCCCTCCCTCATGAAACCATCATTGTTGCGTCTTGCTCAGAGAGGCGTGACGTTAGCAGTAGCAAGCTGCTGGTGGTCTTGCCGTGGTATTAACTGTACTAATAAAACCATTGAAACACCGTGGCCACGCTGCTGTGAAAGCTCCCCAAATGTCATTTATCACTCTGATTGTTACCCCTCTTAGTGGCAGTTCCTCCTCTCCATACATTTATAACGGAGCTAACTGGAGCTAACCGCTAATCAGAGCCAATCGTTGCTAACCGAGCCTTCAGTTCTGCGTGACTGTACCCATTAACTGCATGTATGGACTCGAGCCCGAATAAAACCCTTCATTTTATTAAAATGGCTGTAAAAGTTTTAAACTACATCTCAGAGTTGTTTGCATGACAGAAATCAGCTCAAGGTACGGCATAGCGTTAGCGTGCTAAGATGATGCTTTCTCTGCGGAGAGCAGATTGATTTGCTCTCGTGAGTCACGTGACCAAATCGCAGCCTTTGCGATTAGGAAATGCGTTTTAACATATCGCGATATTATTGCAAATGCAATTAATCGTTCAGCCTTAATCCCAACCAAGGGTTAGTTACGCTGATGCCAGGGGGGTGGAGGAAAGATAAGAGAGAAGGTTAACTCATTTAATAAAAATGTTTTTTAATTATAATTTGATAGAATATTCCAGCTGTAACATGTAAACAATAGAGAGTGCAGTTATGTAGGAGTGAATGAAGACTAGAAAGCAAGTGAGCACAGAAGTTTAGCTAAAAATAATGAATAAATGGTAGAAATAAATAGCTGGTAATAAGTAGTACCAAAGAGTTGTAATGAGTAGCTAAAAGAAGTGGAGAAAGGGTTATAATAGTAACCTGAAAGTACTGCATAAGCAGCTTAAATGGTTAGCTGAAAGTAATGGATTAATGGTTAAAACATTCAGACAGTGGTTTCTAGGGATGCAACAAAATGAAAATTCTTGGCCAAAACCGAAAAAGAGGATACCGAAACACCGAAAGAAATTACCGTATTTCCTCAAATAAAAGCCGGGGCCTTTATTTACCTGAACTGCAGAAGGGACCAGGCTTGTATTTGAAGCAGGCTTTTATTAGAGGCAGGCCTTTATTCCTAATTCCATCTGTTTGATAAGTATAATTATTTTAAATAAACTGTTTTAAATGAAAAACCATAGCGTTCACATTTGCAAAAATATCACCATATACATCAACAGCCAGAAAGGCGACAAAGCAATTTGGGTCAGAATTAATCAAACGCCACAAATGTGTCAGTTTGAACCCTGTAAATGTACCGGGTATTTATTTCAAATATAGGTACTACAGTATTACTGGTAGTATTACTGGTAGATTACAATAAGAGCATACAGTAGTTATACCAGTATCTGAGTAACGTTACAGACGGTAGCTAGCTACCGGTAGCTTTGTTTCTAGCTCCAGGCTAACGTGTTTCCTCCCACCTCCAGCTAGCTAGCCGTGCTCTGTTCTTGTCGGCTCATCCTTCTGTTTCTTCCAGTATCTGATTCTCCTGGGCTCATTGTCCAAACGTCCCGCAGCTTTTTCACCCGAGTTTTCCTCCGCATACTTTAAAACTCTTTTCGTTTTGTTGTTGAAAAGTCCGTCACTAGCACCAGAGTCCGTCTTTCTCTGCAAGCACTAAATGAGCCCCGTGTTACATCCAATGTAGCTACTGCCATCTACTGGCACCTGTACGTTACTGCACCTACACCTGGCTGAGTTACACATACAGCTACTGCCATCTGCTGGCACCTGTACGTTACTGCACCCTACACCTGGCTGAGTTACACATACAGCTACTGCCATCTGCTGGCACCTGTACGTTACTGCACCCTACACCTGGCTGAGTTACACATACAGCCGCATAGGACAATAATCCAGAAAAACAAAGTGTGGAAAAAAGCAGGAATATATTGTTGAATCTGTTAAATTAAATTGGTAGAAATGTACAATGAACTTGAATTTTATTTTGACTTAATATTATATGTAAGGCATTTAGGAGATTATCCACACTATTTTTTCCCCGGCCTTAATTTGAGGCCGGCCTTTATTTGTCCGTGTTGACCACGCCCCCGGCCACTATCAGAGGCCCGGCTTTTAATTGACTCACGGTTTTTATTTGAGGAAATACGGTATGCCAATTATTAGTACCATTGCATTTATGGCTATGACTGTGTACTAGCTTTACTAAAATCAATTGCAATTGTATAAATTAATATTAAAGTTTAATTAAAAAAATATCTAGCAGAAATATGGCTACAATCTGATAGTCACATACAGTATATAGTAGCCTAAACCTGCGCTGGGCGCGCTCCGTCTCCATGCGGGTTCTCCGCATCCATTGCGGTCTGGATCATTTCTCGTGTGCCCTGCTTTATTTCCGCATCCAAGTAATGGTCTTTATAGCGCAGATCCAGTACAGTCGCGATGAAGTGCAGAGGATCCGAATAGATCTCACTGTAACGTGTGCTGACAGACTCTAAGAGCGTACTTTTCATTGTTTTCACTCCGTTGTCCATCTCAACCTCTTTGCTGAGGAGACGCTTTGCAGATGGAACGGATCGGATACTGACACACGTGCAGGTCGCGGTTTCTGTTTGCGTCATCACTAGCCTGATGAGGTCCTA
The DNA here is from genome assembly GCA_025617405.1 of Perca schrenkii. NCBI lineage: Eukaryota > Metazoa > Chordata > Actinopteri > Perciformes > Percidae > Perca > Perca schrenkii. The sequence goes on from JABUOV010000046.1 coordinate 65,615, forward strand.
CTCAGATTCTAGTCAGAATTTGAGTCTGAAACTGCTCCATTGGGCTGTGATTATGGGGCGTGTTCCAACCGAACCAGGAAAAAAAATGCCTCTGCATTCATTGGATAGACCTACAACCAACCAGAGCAACGGAACTCAACTCAACTGTCAACAGAACTCAACACTGTGTATCGTCTCCATAGCAACCACTCTTTGCACAATGCATTCTTATAACGTCCGACTTTTAGACTTTTTTGAAGCTGGATATATCATTTGTTGCGTGTAAATATAAATGTGGATAACGTTAGTGATAGTGACATGCTTGCTACAGTCGCATTTCTAGAGATGGATCAGCGAAAACATTTCAATGATTCACGGCTTTGTTCTAGCGCCGCTGGGCGCTCCCTCTCTCCAGTATCATAACAGATCCTGTTCGGGCAATAATTGCTCAACGGACGAAAGTCCAGACCGAACTTCCCGACCTCGAATGTTGTGGGCGGGGCTAAGTTCGGCTGGCATCCAGGCTACGTCATCACAACATTTCGAACGTATTGTTTCGGTGATAAAAGTATTTCGGCCGAAAACCAAAAATGCCCTTTTGGGCCATTTTCGGCCGAAACTTTTCAGTGGCCGAATATTCGGTGCATCCCTAGCCCCAAGTAATAACACATCAACAACTGGTCCTTGTATTTAATAAATAAATATCTATTCAGTTATAGGTCTTAGGTCCAACTAATCGTTGACCGTAAAAACATCGGGGTAGACAGCACCTATTGTGTGTTTTCATGTTTGGTTAGGGGGATATGATGCAAAATATATAATGTGGTTACATCGTAAAGATAAATGTCCACCACAAAGCATTTTTGTGATGGCTCCATGTCTGATAATGCTCAGGGCCCCGAACTGTACAAGTATACCAATTCAATGCTTTTATGAAAAAGTAAACCTATCACCTGGACTATTCAGTTTATCCCTGTACTGTGTGAGACAAATCTGTTTAACACATCAAATTGAAATGTTTGATTTTACAATAATTAAAGCCTCTATCCTGTTTGACAGGTCCTGAAACATCCCTCAAACTATCAATGGACAACATAGAGTCATTATGATAATGTTTACTGAGTAATGAATTAAATGAGAAGTAGGGTCAACAGACTTCTTTTTGGAGCCTGCTGAAAATTAGAGAGAATTCAACTTTAAGGAGCTGCAGCATTGGCTTCACTTTTTGGCCCCCCGAAGCTCCGTCCATTATTTTTTTTTTATAGTGTATGGTCTCAGGAAAAAGAGACCAAGTGTTCTGTTCTTTTCTCCAATAACAGTAGTATCCTATTTCTTTTGTTGTCTGTCCCTCCAGAGCTCCCACAGCAACATGTCTGTAAGGAGGAGGAGGTTCTCTCTGACCAGCAGCTCAACATGCCAGTTATAACCTCTGTGGTATCAGAAGCAAACAGTGACCACCAGCTCCTCTCTCCCAACTCTCATGAAGCTGAGAGCCAAGATCAGAAAGGAGGCAAGCATGGAGACTCAGGATCAACTAGAAATGCAGAGCCAGAACCAAAGAAGAGACGACGCAAGAGCAGAAGTCACAGCAACAACGTAGACAACACTAACGTGTCAGAGATTCACCGTAATACTCCAACAGGTAAAAAATCTTTCATATGTGACACATGTGGGAAAGACTTTAAGTATAAATCAGCATTGCAGAGACACCTGAGAATCCACACAGGTGAGAAGTCATAATATTGCAAAATATGTGGAAAAGATTTCAGCCAAAATAGTGCCTTGTTGGTCCAATTGAAAACTCACACAGGTGAGAAGCTGTACATTTACAAGAACTTTTATATTTTGATATATTCTGTGCTATACACTTTGCTACATCCTTCTCTTCTGGTAATTGCTCAGAAACCCCTGTATATTCTAAATATATCTAGGAAAGCCTTATTAATCTTCTAAATTCCCTAGGTCTCTGGTTTGCTTTACCTGTGGGTAAATGTGGACCTCCAGCAACTGCTGTTCATCAGCATATACGAAAGTGCATAGAAAATCTGCAAACTTTCCCTTAAATTAACATTACCAGCTAATGCTAGTACTAGCTAGTTTGGTTGACAACTTGCTACCGAATTCTGAACAAAACATACTTTTTTGGAGACGAAAATTGTTCCAATTAACTTTAATGAAGTGAAAACCCAGTGAGAGGGTCAAAGTTTAAGTTGAAAACACATACAGCACCCAAAAACAAGGTCAGGTCTATTTTAATGTACACAGTGCAATGGTTAGCATCGCTAAGCGTGCATTCACATTTCCTGTGGAATGTACTAAATGACAATAACTAAACTGTTGCGCTGGCTCTTCTGTGTCTACCCTTCACAATAAAAGTCTAGCTTAAATTCACTCTGATCATTTGCTAAAGAGACAACTCAATAAAAGGTTATTTATGCCGACACTAGATATCAAAGAAAAGCCAGAAAGTATATCATATAAAGTTGCTGTGTGCTGTAAATTCTCCACTTCTAAGCACACAGCAGAACATAACATCATCTAGCTGACGGGTAAAGAGATCTCTCTTCCTCATTTAGACTCACCCTGGGTTTGGTTGTTTATTATTAATGATAATAATGATGAGACGAGACAGCACCGCCGTCATTACACACTGACTGCAATATCGTTGAAAAAGACAGACTAAAATGTAGTTAAACAAAAATAATATATTTCTCTTTTATTTGCATTGCCTTCCACCTGTTTGTGCTATTCGGTCCGGTTCTGGTGGTTGATCAACGCAGGTTTCTGCTGATTGGCTCTCATAACGGGACAGATTGGGTGGCACGTGACACAGCGCCATGAGGTAGATGTGTAGGTTTACTCCACATTGTAATTGTGATATTTTGTTAGTAAAATCTGAATCTGCAGTGTTCTCTGTCATGTAAATGTAGTAGTACAATGTTTTTCTCTGAATTACTGGTACACAGTAAGTCAGTAGTAGGCTGGTTACATATTCAGTGCTTTGTGGTCCTTCTGTGAGTAATCTTGGGGGAACAGTGGTTCTGGAGAATGCTACAAGCAGCTCTTATTGTAAATTTTCTGTCTGAGCAAAAACATTCATCGCAACTCTATAACCTCTCTGTAACGCAACCTCGGTAATACAGAGGGTAATACAACACAGTAAAGAAAGAAAACTTACTGACAGTAGTTGTGGTAAACACTACCACTTTGGTCCACAGTGGCCGCTGGAATCAACAAAACCTGAAAGTTACATATGGCCACTTTAACTCAACGTAATAGTGTAGAAATAAAACTTATTAACAAAGACATGTGAACAACAAATCAATATGCTGGAGAGCCCCAGAGCCTGGGCGTTCTCCTACCATGTGTTTCTGTACAATTAATTTCATTATTTGCATGTAGGGTAGACAGCATCAGTTTTTGGCGGACCGATGGCCCACCGCGAAGACATGCTTGGGCAACCCGTTATCATTCACTTATTCAGATACTGACGCAGAAGGCACCCTTTATCATCTGAACCAGAAGCTCCCTTCATCATTTCTACCGTCTATGTTCTCAAGAAAAAGAGAACAAGTGTTCTGTTCTTTTCTCCAATAACAGTAGTATCCTATTTCTTTTGTTGTCTGTCCCTCCAGAGCTCCCACAGCAACATGTCTGTAAGGAGGAGGAGGTTCTCTCTGACCAGCAGCTCTGTATTCAGGAGAGGAACTCCAGTCTGGACCAAGAGGACCCAGAGCCTCCACAGATTAAAGAGGACCAGGAGGAACTGTGCACCAGTCAGGAGGGAGAGCAGCTTGTACTGAAGCAGGAGACTGATCCCTTTATGTTGACTCCTACTTATGAGGAAAGGGACCACAGTGAAGGTCAGACTCTGAACTTCAATCCTGATGATGACACTCTAAGTGCAGCAGAGAAAGAGTCTGTAGCCAACATGCCAGTTATAACCTCTGTGGTATCAGAAGCAAACAGTGACCACCAGCTCCTCTCTCCCAACTCTCATGAAGCTGAGAGCCAAGATCAGAAAGGAGGCAAGCATGGAGACTCAGGATCAACTAGAAATACAGAGCCAGAACCAAAGAAGAGACGACGCAAGAGAAGAAGTCACAGTAACAACGTAGACAACACTAACGTGTCAGAGATTCACCCTAATACTCCAACAGGTAAAAAGTCTTTCATATGTGACACATGTGGGAAAGACTTTAAGTGTAATTCAGCATTGCAGAGACACCTGAGAATCCACACAGGTGAGAAGCCTTATTCTTGTGAAACATGTGGAAAAGATTTCAGACAGAGTTATGCCTTGTTGGTCCACATGAGAATCCACACAGGTGAGAAGCCGTACGTTTGTAAGACCTGTGGGGAAAGATTCTATCGTCTTTCAGCATTTAATAGGCACATGAATAGACACACAGGTGAGAAGCCGTATTCTTGCAAAACATGCAAAAAAGAATTCCGACGTAGCGATGAACTTAGAAAACACATGAGAAGAGTCCACACATGCGGAAAAGATTTTGTAAGTAAAACTCACCTGAAAATCCACACGAGAACTCACACAGGTGAGAAGCCGTACATTTGCAAGACCTGCGGTAAAAGATTCTTTGATACTTCAGCATTAAAAAGGCACATGGTAATTCACACTGGAGAGAAGGCTTATTCTTGCAAAACATGTGGAAAAGACTTTCGACGTAAAGATAACTTGGAAATCCACATGAGAACACACACAGGTGAGAAGCCGTATTCCTGCAAAACGTGTGGAAAAGGGTTTGGGCGTAGTAGTACCTTGTTGGTCCACATGAGAAGAGCCCACACAGGTGAGAAGCCGTACGTTTGCAAGACCTGCAAGAAAAGATTCTGTGACACTTCAGCATTAAAAAGGCACATGAGAATTCACACTGGAGAGAAGGCTTGTTCTTGCAAAACATGTGGAAAAGACTTTCAACGTAAAGATAACTTGGAAATCCACATGAGAACACACACAGGTGAGAAGCTGTATTCCTGCAAAACCTGTGGAAAAGACTTTGGACGTAAAGATAACTTGGAAATCCACATGAGAAGAGTCCACACAGGTGAGAAGCCATATTCCTGCAAAACATGTGGAAAAGACTTTGGACGTAAAGATACCTTGGAAATCCACATGAGAACACACACAGGTGAGAAGCCATATTCTTGCAAAACATGTGGAAAAGGGTTTGGGTATAGTAATAACTTGTTGGTCCACATGAGAAGAGCCCACGCAGGTGAGAATCCGTAAGTTTGCAAGACCTGCACGAAGAGATTCTGTGACGGTTCAGGTTTAACAAAGCATATAAGAACCCACAGAGGATAGAATCTAATCTAATATTGATCCTTTGAATTGTTATTATAAAGTTCTAGTGGTTCATGGTCAAAACTGACAAGAACCCTCAGAAGTGAGGAGCAACATTTTTGCAGCAATTGTGTGAAAAGTGACCTGAGGATCAACATAGACAGGAGAAACCATCGAGCTGAAACTCTCGTAGAGACCTGTTGAACTGAATGAAATACTTTTACAGTAGTTACATCTCTGATACTGAATGTTAAATATATATATATATTTTTTTTACCTTCTATTTATCCAGGTAAACATTTCTCATTTACAAACATGACCTGGCCAAGAGGCTACAGAAATAAATGGTAACATACTCCACAACTATACACAGGGCTTAAAGTATTCCGGCACCGTGCCGTGAGGGGAAAAAAACATCAACTTGCATGCGGTTTAATATTTTCTGAGTCAATTGATTTCACATACCAATCATATAAGAGGAACGCAGCTCTAACACAGGGTTGAAATTAATCGGGCCTGGTGCCGGATTTCTGGCATATGAATATTTTAGAAAAATAAATTAATTAAAAAGTCCACATGGGATTTGTTTTTGATGCGCTGAGTTTAATCAATCATCTAGCCGATCAGATGCAAAGTAGGGCGGGTCTTTGCCGAAAAGCTAGAGTGCGGTGTGGTCTCCGTGGCAACGCGGCTAAAAAATATGGATGCAAAGTTTGTCAAACTTGGAGCATGTAGATACAGCTTTATTTGAGAAAGTAGTTAAAAACAAATGGCGCTGGACATGAATAGAGGAAAAGGGTGGAGACGGGAAGCCGTTTAGCACTTGGTGTCTCAAACTGAGGGAGCCGGTGCTTCTGCAGCGCATGTTGAAGGAAGACAGTGGACGCCGGCAGCGGTAAGAGAGAGCTTGCTAGTCATTAGCTAGATGCTAGTCACAAAGCTTCGGTCCGTGCACTCTGTCATGCGAGTACGTTACCGGCAACGACCGCTACCGCTGCGACTGCGACTTTACTGACCGACCGTAATACAAACAATACGTGTGTGCACGTTCACTGTAGCTATGTGAAGCCCAAACTGCCTCGACAAAGCTGTCTGTTTGCAATCAGCATGGCAGGTATTTAAACATAACGGCCTTGTCCCAGAGTTTAGACGTCTAGCTATATGAAAAGATAAACAATGCAACGTTTTTAATAACTGTAAATAAAGCAGCTAATATCAACATGGACAAAATCATGAATGTACTAATTTGCTTTTTTGATGATGACCTGGCCAAAGTAGTAAAGTTTAGTTTTCACAATGATTCATTGTAGGATTATGATATTATTGCAATATGTAAAAACACATTGACTCTTTATTTAACATATGGTTGGAACAAGTAAAAATTGATCCAAAACTTTTTAGTCTTTAAAAATTATGACTTTTATTATTGTGTAATGTCAGAAGGACTTTAACTGTTTTGCCAGTCAAATTAACTTTAATGAGGGCATATTGAAATATTACACTGATTGTGATGTGTAATGTAAGTACCCCCCCCCCCCCCCCCTCCAAAAAAGTTTCAGGCTCGGGATTTTTTTTCACTTTAAGCCCTGTATACATATACATGTCATACACATAACACACAGAACAAGCAATTACATTTTTTTAAAAATGCTTATGTATAAATATGATTCATGTTTATCAGCAGGAACAGGAATTGACTATGTTGTTTTGTAGGTTAAGCTTAAAGGTGGAATCCTCTTGAATGTTAAAGTGCCTTTTTTACCTTTTGTTTCTGAGCAGATCGTGGCCAAATGTTCAGCATTTTGTTTAATAAATGAACAATGATTGATAGTTATTCATCAGGCTGTTTTGGAGCATGTTTCCAACTATAGAATGAGTGCATGGTTTGGGAACCTTCCTGTATCATCAAAATCGGTATCGGTTGGAATTTTAAACCGGAGCCTAAGATAAGCAGAGCTTAGAGGCTGTACTGCAGTACAAAACCACAAACTGATTAATGTCTCAGGGTGGATATTTGTTATTATCTGTGAACTCTTTCCTGTCATCTGTTTGCTGGTGTTGGGTGCCCATATCTGTTGATGGTTTAAGTCAAATTCCCCCATGGGGACAATAAAGTATATCAAAACAGTTTCTGGTTAGTTCCAATTATTTTTAGAGAATAAAATGACAACTGTTCTAAGTGTTCAAACCCTAACTCATTTACACTTTGAGAACTCAGCAGAACAACATCCAGCTGTGTTAAAAATGTAATTAAACAATTGTGACAATTTGGAACAAGTTGCTTAATATACACTGAAATTAATACATAGTCTATAAACTGTATACTTGTATTTGAGTACAGCTGATTGACAGTTTTCAGGGGTACTGAAATTACTATAAGAAATAATCGGAAGACTTCTTACACCTCTGCTTATTCATTTTCTATAGTGTTAGACGTCATGTGATGCCATTATTTGGTGTTAAACTGTTGTTGGAAGCAGGAAGAGAAACCCTCCCCCTGACTGCTGGTTTTATGAAGAAGTAGCAGCTGCAGTTCCACCAAGCTGCCACTGAGGGTCGCGGTCTGACCGCTCTGTAACGGCCGTTCAGGGAACTGCTGGAGGAGAGAAGAGGAAAACACACTTTAGATACAAAGACTACTACAATAACATGATAACTTTAAGTATTTATACACGTGTTCCTCATAGGTGGTTATGTGATAGAAGGCCCGACTGTCTCACGTTAATTTAAGCAGAAATAGCCCGTTCTCTTTTTGAGGAAAAGCTGATTCACCAAATTCAGTTTTCCATTTGAACACATTAGTAACAAACGTTCACAATTTGACAAATATGAAACATATGACTGGGTATATAAATCCAGTTCGAACAATATGGTCTACTGCCGAAATGTATGGAATGCCATTTTATTCAGAATTAAATAAATGAATAAATACATGAATGAATAAATAAATAAATATGCCTTTGAAATACATCATGAAATAAATAAATGAGGCAATAAATACATAATTAAATACATTTAATTATTTCATGGTACTTTTATTTCATAAATCCACATTTATTTATTTCAAGAGACTTTTATAAGTCCACATTTATTTATTTCAAGAGACTTATTTCATAACTCCACATTTATTTATTTCCGTGGACTTTTATTTCCTAATGCCACATTTATTTATTTCCCCCTCTATTTATTTCCAGTTCTTATATGCAAATCAGGGGGCGTGGATATCTCTCACATTCAGAACAGAGCCGTGGGCTAAAAAAGGTGGCGAAGTGAGAGTGCAACATGACCGGCAGGTCGCGGTGCTTTGTACCCAGCCCACAGTCACCTATTCTGGGGTAACTATACCACCAACTAGCAATGACCTGACAGACATTAGCTGAGGCGTTGTTAAGTGAGCTAGCGGGCAATCGACTGCTCTAATTCACATTAAACTGTACATTCTGTTGAAGGTGAAGTGAGACAAGGTGAATGGGAATTCTTCTCAGGGTATCTCACTCTCCCCCGCCTGTGCCTGCTGCCCTGTGGCTGTGTGTGTGTGTGTGTGTGTTTGTGTGTATGTATGTCTGTGTGTGTGTGTGTGTGTGTGTGTGTGTGTGTGTGTGTGTGTGTGTGTCTCTTGAGAGACCTCAAGCTTACAGCGGGTCCTCCGTGCGATGAGCTAGCAGCCCCGGCAGGCGCTAGCTGGCTGTCGCGTCACTATATGGAGCTTCTCAACTCCGAAAAATTTAAAGCAAATTTTCAATTCGGCAACAATTTTCGCAAGACTGCCTATATTCACAATCTAAACTATTAATTTCACGCCTAAAACTTTCTCAGAAGTGAATTTAGTGATGAATAAGATGGTGAAAATTGTTAAAATTGTCCTGTTGTTGGTCTGCCAAAGAAGTCCTATTCACCTTGTTCTGAATGTGAGAGATAACCACGCCCCTCGATTTGCATATAAGAACTGGAAATAAATAGAGAGGCATTAGGAAATAAAAGTATCTTGAAATAATTACATTTCTTTAATTATTTATGTATTTATTGCCTCGTTTGTTTATTTCATGATGTATTACAAAGGCATATTTATTTATTCATTTATTTATGTATTTATTCATTTATTTAATTCTGAATAAAACGGCATTCCATAGAAATGAGCAGATGTTAAACAAACAAGTTTAAATAAAACGCCATCAGCTAAAAGCAGAAAGAAAAGCTGCCTCCCGTTTCCCGTCGGACCTTAATGAGTGTGACAACCAGCGGAAGTAAACAAGGCTGCTGTCCGTAGCGTTAGCTGCATGCTGCTGTTGAATGAGCTGGAAGACGGTATTGTAGTCGTAGAGCAGATGATTCTTTCAGCTGGAACTAAGCAACAATGTCTTCAGTTGAGTGTTTGAGAGAGTTTGTCACCGAGCGACTAACTGCTGCTGCTGAAGAAATATTCCGAGTTGTTGAAAAAACTATCGTCGAGTACGAGGAAGAGATCGCTCGGCAGCGCAGACTGTTGGATGGCGTTTGGAGACCAGAAATCAGGTTACACAGGATAGGTGAGTTTAACCGCTACTATTTGAATCCTGGTTAGAACCAGGGACGGACTGGGGCTAAAAAACAGCCCTGGGCTTTCTCCCAAATAGGCCCATCATCCGGCCATTCGCCCCTAGCCGTGCAGACGCTAGCCAGGATGTCCTGATACTATGTCACCATGCTGTAGCCTGTCAGAGGAATTCATAGCAAGTAACATCTCAAAACCAATGATGATAACTGGGGTTGTGTTTATTAATGAAGCCTCAGCCTTCAAATAAAAAGAAAAAATTTACAATGCCGTTACAAATAAAATACAAATAATGAAATGTCACTGGCTATAGAAACCCCAAATTACACAAACTTGTTTATGTAAGGCGGTAAGGGTGGTGATGGTGCAGTGGATATGACACGTGCCTTTGGTGTGGGACATCTGGGTTCAATTCCCACTGCGGTACATCAATGTGTCCCTGAGCAAGGCACTGAACCCCTAGTTGTTCCAGAGGTGTGCAGCCTCTGATTTATTTATATATATATATATATATATATATATATATATATATATATATATATATATATATATACATACATATATATATACATATACATACATATAATGTATATGTGTGTGTATATGTATATATATATATATATATATGTGTGTGTATATGTATATATATATATATATATATGTGTATATATATATATATATATATATGTGTATATGTGTGTGTATATGTATGTGTGTGTATGTATGTATGTATATGTATATGTATGAACAACCACCAGGTCTTTGCCAGTTCCACAATAGTAAACGCAAATATGAAAGATAAAGAAAAACTGCACTGATGGAAGACAGACAGAAAGTGCAAGCTATGATTTTGGTTACATTTGGTGAATTATTCAGCCCCCTTCCCTGTTTGTTAGCACGTTTAGGTACCAATGCATGCCTGATGTTTTCCACTTTAATTCAATACCATAGTCTTCATCCTAGCAGCAAAAGTGAGCTCTCTACAACCTCTCATATACAACGAAGTGAAATCGCGGTCAACCCGTGATTAATTTGTAACAGAAATTATTAAACACGTTAAGTTTGACAGCACTAAATGGCACGATAATTTTCATAACCATGATGCACACCCATGTTGAGGTGTTTTTTTTTTTACACTTGTTTGCTGTTCATATCGCTTTGTTAGACTTTTTTTGTGTTCTGGACTTTTTCCGAAGGCACAGATTGTCAGTCTGTCCCTGGTTATAACCACAGATGGCTACGGAGTCCCTGTTGTGCCAACAAGTGATTACTGTCAGCAGGAGCGCCCTGTGCCCTGATTAGAACCATCCTCCTACCTTGGAAATGACTTGGTTTAATGAGGGAGGCTTATATTTGATAGATTACAGCCCACCCACAACCTTTTAACTGTTAAGAATATATCTTTTTTAAATGAGCAAAACAACCCATTAAATGCACTTTTCCATTTCAAAAAGTGATTGCAGCTCCTACCTTGTGTTTGAAAGGTTGTTCTGTCTCACAATGAGCTGATTTAATGATGTTGAGAAAGGTGATAATATAATGCCCTCCTGGCTACAAGCCTTTGTTGTGTAGAACACTGAATCCCAACCAAGGGTTAGTTACGCTGTTGCCAGGGGGGTTGTGGAAAGATCAGAGAGAAGGTTAAATCATTTGATAAAACATTTAAATTATGATTTGATAGAATATTCCAGCTGTGACATGTAAACAATAGAGGTTGCAGTTATGTAGGAGTGAATGAAGACTAGAAAGCAAGCGAGCACAGAAATTTAGCTAAAAATAATGAATAAATAGCTAGTACTAAGTAGTACCAAAGAGTTGTAATGAGTAGCTAAAAGAAGTGGAGAAAGTAGCTGAAAGTAATGGATTAATGGTTAAAACATTCAGCCTCACTAGATATAGTAGTAGGATTGCTAACCAAACCAACCTAAACATTTACAATTCAACAAATATGACAAAATAACTGGACTATTGAGCTTATCCCTATACTGTGTGGGACAGATCTGTTTGACACATCAGATTAAATGTTTTTATTTTACAATAATTAAAGCCTCTGTCCTGTTTGACAGATCCTCAAACATCCCCTGCTTAATATTTTATTTTACATACAATAATTGGGACAAAACTAGTGATTGAGACCATAAGGTCATTATGATAATGTTTACTGAGTAATAAATTAAGTGAAAAGTAGGGTCATATTCTCATAGACTTCTATAAATCAGACTTATTTTTGGAGCCTGCTGAAAATGAGAGAGAATGCAGCATTAATGAGCTTCAGCATTGGCTCCACTTTTTAGCCCCCCGAAGCTCCGTCCATTATTTTTTACAGTCTATGGTCTCAGGAAAAAGAGAACAAGTGTTCTGTTCTCTTCTCCAATAACAGCAGTATCCTATTTCTTTTGTTGTCTGTCCCTCCAGAGCTCCCACAGCAACATGTCTGTAAGGAGGAGGAGGTTCTCTCTGACCAGCAGCTCAACATGCCAGTTATAACCTCTGTGGAATCAGAAGCAAACAGTGACCACCAGCTCCTCTCTCCCAACTCTCATGAAGCTGAGAGCCAAGATCAGAAAGGAGGCAAGCATGGAGACTCAGGATCAACTAGAAATGCAGAGCCAGAACCAAAGAAGAGAAGACGCAAGAGCAGAAGTCACGCTAACAACGTAGACAACACTAACATGTCAGCGATTCACACTAATACTCAAACAGGTAAATAGTCGTTCATATGTGACACATGTGGGAAAGAATTTAAGTGTAACTTAGGTTTGAAGAAACACATGAGAATCCACACAGGTGAGAAGTCGTATTAATGCAAAACATTTGGAAAAGATTTCAGCCAAAATAGTGGCTTGTTGGTCCAATTGAGACCTCGCACAGGTGAGAAGCTGTACATTTACAAGAACTTTTATACTTTGATATATTCTGTGCTATACACTTATCTACATTCTTCTGTTCTGGTAATTGCTCAGAAACCCCCTGTACATTGTAAATATATCTAGGAATGCCTTCTAAATCTCTGTCTAGGTCTCTGGTTTATTTTACCTGTGGGTAAATGCAGACCTCTGGGAACTGCTGTTCATCATCATGTACGAAAGTGCATAGAAAATCTGCAAACTTACCCTTATATTAACATTACCAGCTAATGCTAGTGCTAGCTAGTTTGGTTGACAACTTGCTACCGAATTCTGAACAAAACATACTTTTTTGGAGACGAAAATTGTTCCAATTGACTTTGATGAAATGAAAACCCAGTGAGAGGGTCAAAGTTTAAGTTGAAAACACGCACAGCACCCAAAAACAAGGTCAGGTCTATTTTAATGTACACAGTAGTACCATGGTTAGCATTGCTAGGCCTATCATGTAAGCGGAGATCAGACTTGTCAGTCTGTTTTGAGGCAGTGTGAGAACAGGAAACATCACTGCCTCTATCGCTGCCACAAGAAAGTTTAGAAACACTATGAGGGTAAAAAAAGTACTGAACTGCCGAGGAGTTTATGTGGCAGCTGACTGTTTGCCAAACAACGAAGAACAGGCTGTCCTTCTCTTTCTTTCTGTGAAATGAAGCTGCATTGTGCGGTCTAGTCTAAACTAGGGCTGTCCCAAACGATTATTTTTTAAACGATTAATCTAGTGATTATTTTTTCGATTAGTCGACTGATCTAACGATTAATTTTTTTTGATTAATCTAACGATTCATTTTTCAATGAGCGATTATTTTCCCGTTGCTCAATTATTAACAATTTACACAAAACAAATTTCAATAAGGTTCAAATCTCTATTTATTAAAATTGTTTAACACTGCAATGTTCAAGTAAAATGAATTTTTAGTGCAACCTGAATCCAGATGTAGCTATCAATCCCACCACAAAAAGTCACTTTCAGGAGGAATACAAAAATCAAAACTTAAAGTAAACAGAGCAAGTGCAAAAAGAGTAGTGTATGAGAGATTAACCTGTATTTGCTTTTTTTTTAACAGTAGGTAAAATAATGAATACGCTCTTGTTTAACATCCAAGCTCTTCTCCCTTTAATTGAACTTTTTATTTGTATCTAAAGGCTGGTTAAGCACTGTAGGGAGGAGAAGATGGACCGTTTTTTTTGAGACGAGAAGACATGACACGGGAGGCTCCAGACTGCAGCAATACAGTCTCGAAGTTTTCCCAAACTTGCGATCTTAAAGAGGCCGGCGGGGAACTCTTGTGTGTCACCACCACACACCATACTCGTCCTTTCGTGCTGCTATCTCTGACTCACTCACTGGACCGTCGACCTGACAAAAACCTGCATGTAGGCGGAGCATGAGGCGGAGGAGCTCGGCTAGCTTCAGAGCTAAGGCTACAGCTCAGGTGTCCCTAGAACCCGCGTATCTAACAGTAGTTCCGCATTACATTAGTTCCCCATTACATTAATTAATTTGCACGTAAGTTTTATTTATTTATTTTATTTGGTGACGCCGACGCAAATTATTTTCGTCGACACATTTATGAAAATCGATGACGTCGACGAATCGTCCCAGCCCTAGTCTAAACGCAGCCTATTTCTAAATAAATAGGACCATAATTTACTAAAATTAAAATCAGGCTGCTGTATTGAAGAAGACATGAAACTGGTTGTAAATTAAGTGAGAAGTAGGGTTAATTTCTCTAATACTCTTATAGCTCAGACTTATTTTTGGAGCCAGTGGAGTCGCCCTCTGCTGAAAATTAAATAAAATGCAGCTTTAATGAGCTTCAGCATTGGCTTCACTTTTTAGGCCGCTGAAGCTCCATTCATAATTTTTACAGTCTATGGTCTCAAGAAAAAGAGAACAAGTTTTCTGTTCTTTTCTCCAATAACAGTAGTATCCTATTTCTTTTGTTGTCTGTCCCTCCAGAGCTCCCACAGCAACATGTTTGTAAGGAGGAGGAGGTTCTCTCTGACCAGCAGCTCTGTATTCAGGAGAGGAACTCCAGTCTGGACCAAGAGGACCCAGAGCCTCCACAGATTAAAGAGGACCAGGAGGAACTGTGCACCAGTCAGGAGGGAGAGCAGCTTGTACTGAAGCAGGAGACTGATACCTTTATGTTGACTCCTACTTATGAGGAAAGGGACCACAGTGAAGGTCAGACTCTGAACTTCAATCCTGATGATGACACTCTCAGTGCAGCAGAGAAAGAGTCTGTAGGCAACATGCCAGTTATAACCTCTGTGGTATCAGAAGCAAACAGTGACCACCAGCTCCTCTCTCCCAACTCTCATGAAGCTGAGAGCCAAGATCAGAAAGGAGGCAAGCATGGAGACTCAGGATCAACTAGAAATACAGAGCCAGAACCAAAGAAGAGAAGACGCAAGAGAAGAAGTCACAGCAACAACGTAGACAACACTAATGTGTCAGAGATTCACCCTAATACTCCAACAGGTAAAAAGTCTTTCATATGTGACACATGTGGGAAAGACTTTAAGTGTAATTCACTATTGCTGAGACACCTGAGAGTCCACACAGGTGAGAAGCCTTATTCTTGTGAAACATGTGGAAAACACTTTGGACGAAATGCTACCTTGTTGCTCCACATGAGAGTCCACAATGGTGAGAAGCCATATTCTTGCAAATCATGTGAAAAAGATTTTATAAGTAAAACTCACCTGAGAATCCACATGAGAATCCACACAGGTGTGAAGCCGTACATTTGCAAGACCTGTGGGAAAAGATTCTGTGAGGCTTCAGCATTAACAAGGCATATGAGAACTCACACAGGTGAGAAGCCATATTCTTGCAAAACCTGTGGAAAAGGGTTTGGGTGTAGTAGTGGCTTGTTGGTGCACATGAGAACACACACAGGTGAGAAGCCGTACATTTGCAAGACCTGTGGTAAAAAATTCGGTGACCCTTCAGCATTAATAAGTCATATGAGAACACACACAGGTGAGAGGCCGTATTCCTGCAAAACGTGTGGAAAAGATTTCAGACATAATAGTCACTTGTTGGTCCACATGAGAACTCACACAGGTGAGAAGCCATATTCTTGCAAAACATGTGGAAAAGGGTTTGGGCGTAGTAGTGGATTGTTGATGCACATGAGAACTCACACAGGTGAGAAGCCGTACGTTTGCAAGACCTGCGGAAAAGGATTCTGTAACGGTTCAGGTTTAACAAAGCATATGAGAACTCACAGAGGATAGAATCTAATCTAATATTGATCCTTTGAATTTTGATTATAAAGTTCTAGTGGTTCATGGTCAAAACTGACAAGAACCCTCAGAAGTGAGGAGCAACATTTTTGCAGCAATTGTGGGAAAAGTGACCTGAGGATCAACATTGAGCTGAAACTCTCGTAGAGACGTGTTTAGAGCTGCAAAGATGAATCTATTAATCGATTAGTTGTCAACTTTTTAATTAATCGCCAACTATTTTGATTAATTATTTGATTCCAGCTTCTTAAATGTGAAAATCTTTTAGTTTCTTCTCTCCTCTGTGACAGTCAACCGAATATCTTTGAGTTGTTGACAAAACGACATTTGAGGACGTCATCTTGGGCTTTTGGAAAACACTGATCCACATTTTTCACAATTTTCTGATATTTTATCGACCAAACAACTAATCGATTAATCGACTATGAAAATAATTGTTAGTTGCAGACGTAGACGTGTTTAACTGAATAAAATACTTTTTAATGTTAAATATTTTGAACAAAGATGAGATGTCAATCACTTAATGTAAAGTTTCTCTTTGTATGACTATTACTGTTATTAACAGTATTTCTTTGAAACATTTGTAATCTCCCAAATCAAGGGAGAATGTGAGTTGACAGTAGTGGCTGTTAAAGTAATGATGTGAACTTGATGGTTGTTTTTGCCGAATGTTCATTTACAAAGTATCTCAGAATCACTTTTAGTTTAAAGTTTAACAAGAACTTTAAATCCATGTACTTTGATTAGTATTTGATAGTTCTATATGAAGCCTCCTGAACATCTTTGCAGGAAGTCAGGGTCATATTGAGTCCCGACTTAATGTAGCAACAGATTTTTCTGAACTGAAACGGGGATGCGTTGAACACTGCTGTGTGCGCTCTGCCTTTTTATTACCACGAGTTTACAGGGAAGTCTCTGCTGATTGGCTATCACCTGGGACACAGCCAATAAACCAGAGACACGCCCACTAAACCAGAGAAAACAACTCAACACCTGTTGCACACGTTTCACACCGTTCGGAGGAAACGTGTCGTTCAAACAGGTACCGCAGCAATAAGGTGCACACTGATTTGAGATTGAAGATAGGTTTTACATTTCTGAGTGACTGACATCAGTTTTTATTAAAGTATAAGAATGTTTAAGTGCCTTTTGGCTATTTTTATACACTAGCGCTTGTGTCTGACACGATTTTGGCCAAATGTTTTGCATATTTGTTTGATAAATGACAAATGGTTGATTGTTTGTTTTTATACGGCTGGGTTTTTTTTGGAGAGTGTAATCAGCTATGTGATGACTGCATGGTTTGGGAATCTTCCTGTATCATCAAAATAAAAGTTATTGCTAGAGAAAGATCATAATCATCAGTGTGTCTTTGACCAGTGGTAGGAAAGATAATCCTCTGTGATCCATCCCATGTACTCTTGGTAAGTCGAGATTCTGACCAGCAGAAGGCAGCAGTTCAGTTTTTCTGTGGGCTCACAGGAATCCTAGCTTTTTATCAGTGGAACTCCATTTAATTACAGTGATCCATTGACTCACTTTAGATTCTTCAGGACCCTTATGTTTGATACAGTATCCTAGCTCATTATACTTGGAATTCTTGTAAAATAAAAAAGGAATACAAGTCTCCTTAGATATAATATGTAACATCCATTCTAGTAGGACTTTACACATCTTACAAAGAACTAAATTCTTTTATTAGGGGATAAAAATCTTTATAGGATTTTTTTTTTTTAATGGGTAGCTATCAAAAGATTTATTGGAACAAAAAAAATTTATTTCCGAAAGGACTGTGAAAATCCTAAAAGAAAAGCTCCCTCCCGTTTCCCGTCGGACCTTAGTGAGTGTGACAGCCAGCGGAAGTAAACAAGGCTGCTGGCCGTAGCGTTAGCTGCATGCTGCTGTTGAATGAGCTGGAAGACGGTATTGTAGTCGTAGAGCAGATGATTCTTTCAGCTGGAACTAAGCAACAATGTCTTCAGTTGAGTGTTTGAGAGAGTTTGTCACCGAGCGACTAACTGCTGCTGCTGCTGAAGAAATATTCCGAGTTGTTGAAAAAACTATCGTCGACTGGGAGGAGACTAGGGAACCTCAGTCAGGTTTAAACCTTGTGCCAAACAATGAAGTAGCTGTAAGTGATGTGGAATGTAATGCTGGAAACACATCAGTTAGCTCCTCTGAACGTGCTGGAAGCTTTGGCCTCAAGAAACCTCTGCAGAAACACTGGAGTCCGAACAGGAGTGAAACCATTTAGTTGCTCAGTTTGTGGTAAAAGATACCGTCTGAAGAACTCCTTAACGAGTCACATGAGACTTCATTCGAAGAAAAATGTTTCACCTGCTCAGCATGTAAACTAGTAGTACTCATTAGCAATTTGGTTAAACACATGAGAATCCACACAGGGGAAAAAACATTTAGTTTCTCATTTTGTAGTAAAAGATTCACCCAAAAGGGAAATCTGAAACAACACTTAACTGTCCACATGGGGGACAAATCATTTAGTTGTTCAGTTTGTGATAGAAGATTCTCTTTCGGCTCAGTCTTGTCAAAAGACACCAGTGTGTTGGTGAGCGGAGCAGAAATCAGTGAAGCTGCAGAGATGCTCGCTGGGACAATTAGTCAAGTACTGAGTTCAAGTGTTTGTTCAACACTAATCAGCTATAAACTGTCAGACTTAAGGCTGCTACTTGTCTCAAAATAAGCTTTTTTCAGCTAAAATGAATACACAATCATTGTAATTCTGTTTTTATTTGTCTTTGTTTTGTTTTCTAGCGTACAACTCTTTGGTATCTTATGGTATCAACTGCAGTTAAAAGGTTGTACTTCAATGTTTTCCACAGTTTTGGTAACTATGCACTGTGTTGCTTAGGAATTGTAAAACTTTTTTGTATACATTTCTATGAATAAATCAAAGTTAAACTTATTTTAAAAAATAAAAAAAAATTTTTTACATCGGTTTCCCTAAAGTAAGTGGTGGTTAGTAATGAGTTACATTTACATTGTGTCATCTCAGTTATAATAACAGATAGGTTTGGTATGTGTGCATGCAGATGTTTGAATGTATCTTATCTATTCTAAGGAGTTTCTAGAGACCAGTCAGTTTAAGATGATATGGTCTCCCAGATATCAATAACTTTGTATTCTCCAAGTTAATATCTGACATTTTTGAACAAGGTGACGTCACTTAAAAAGAAACAAACAAACCAACCAAAGTTATCTAAATCACTTTATGTGAACTGAAGGACGCGGAGATGGTCATCTATATTCTTTTTCTCTTAAAGGTCCCATGGCATGAAAATTTCACTTTAACATTAATATGCGTTCCCCCCGCCTGCCTATGGTCCCCCAGTGGCTAGAAATGGTGATAGGTGTAAACCGAGCCCTGGGTATCCTGCTCTGCCTTTGAGAAAATGAAAGCTCAGATGGACCAATCAGGAATCTTCTCCTTATGAGGTCATAAGGAGCAAGGTTACCTCCCCTTTCTCTGCTTTGCCCGCCCAGAGAATTTGGCCCACCCATGAGAGAGAGAGAGAGAGACATCATGGCTTTCAAACGAGCAAAGTGGCAGTTGGTCAAGGCCACACCCTCCACCTTGCCCCCCCCTGTCTCTCCTCCTCAATAGCTACAGACAGAAATTGTACATACTAAGGAAAGCTCATTGTGGGACTAAATATACAAATCATAACTCTAAGAATGAATGAATTATTTAAGTGTAAGATCAACAGATAAGTCTTGAGACCCCTCTTGAAGGATCCAAAACGATCACATGAACGCTGAACTCTAGGCAACTCATATCATAGAATGCACGCATATTTTAAGAGGACTGTCTGCAGGGAATGGGTCTGACCAATCACGGTGGGGGGGGGCCGCCTGGGCCAATTTTTTGTCTCTGGTGTGCAGAGGTGTGCGGCCTCTGATGTATGTAGCAATTGTAAGTCGCTTTGGATTAAAGTGTCAGCTAAATGACATGTAATGTAATGCAACATGAATATTGGTACTTTCTGCTCCTTACAATTTACAAAATTGGCTCGTTACTTTAGTTTCAAATAATTTCAGTGGAGTTACCGTATTTTTCGCGTCATCAATACCGAATTCAATCTAATTGGATAGGAATATACGTTGCCCCACTACAAGACGACTTGAAAGATTCTGCGGCATTCATTCGCGACAAATCATTGCGGCTTTATGTATATTCCTTTAAATGTTATGGGGAAGAGTAAAAAAGAGAAACTGGATCTGTGAATTTTCACAGAATCACAACTGAATTCATATCTTGCTACTCAGTCAGAATCTTATTAACCTGGAGTCTGTCACAATAATCATATATGTGATGTTTTAGGCCTATTGGCAGACATCCATTGAAAATGTAGGCAATGGTATAAAAAGAGCCTTTTCTCCATGTCCACTGAAGTTTCTCAGCTTGCACTCTAGTAACATTTGTGTGGTCCATGTAGCTTTGCATAAAAAATGGTTGCCATTCACAAGGCTACTTTTACTCTTTAAGTAACTTTCCAACCCTGTACTTTGTTTTAAGGAAGTGGAGAATCTTGTGGATGTAGCATTGTTTGCAGATGATGGTGCTTTATGGAAATGGGGAAGAAATGTTGAATTTGTGGTGAAGCAAGAGAGATCCAAGATTTCAAGATTTACTTTATTGTCATTGTCATGTCTACTTCCGTTCATACAAAAAATGAAATATTGTTCCCCCAGCTTGTGTCAGTATAAAACAGGCAGTGATGCCACGTAACACATTACTTGTAACGCGTTACTCTAATCTGAGCACTTTTTTCAGTAACGAGTAATCTAACACGTTACTATTTCCAAACCAGTAATCAGATTAAAGTTACTTATCCAAGCCACTGTGCGTTACTATTTTAGTCATTTTCCTTAATAAAAATATATATTTTTGCTTTCTTCTTGCGTCTCGGGGAGTAAAGTCACGTATGCGACAAGTCCCGTTTTCAGCATGAGGACAGTTCACGTTACCACGCAGAGACACAAACGTAAACAACAATGGAGGGAGGAGAGAGATGAAATCCAGTCACTATTTAGAGTTTGTGTCAGCTAAAGACGGCAATATTAAGGTTGGTTGTTCACTCTGTGCTGGTGGAGATAAAGTGCTATCTAGCTACAAAAACACTACGTCACATCTGAAGAACCATTTGGAGTCTCAGCGCTGCAGTCAAACCTACAGAGCAAGTCCCAGCAGGTGGAGCGAAGCAGAGAGGAGGCCCCCCACCACCCAAACAACTAAAGCTGGACTTCAGTGATAAACCAGTAAGTGGGGGAGAGTTGAAGAAGTTGTTGGGTCAGTATGTTGTAGAGGAAATGCTGCCCTTAAACACGGCTGACTGGCTCTCTTTGGTGCCATAATAAACCAGATCTACTACTGGCCAGGCTGAGCTGCCTCACAGTAAACCTGTTGTCATGGTTATGTTGAGGCTGTGGGGGGGTTGTCGGCAGCTGCTGAATGTAACTAATAAAGTATCTTGTAATCTAACTTTGTTACTTTTAAAATCAAGTAATCTGTAAAGTAACTAAATTACTTTTAAAATCAAGTAATCTGTAAATTAACTAAGTTACTTTTTCAAAGAAACTGTGCCAACACTGAAAACAGGGAAATAAATTAAATAAAAACACATACAATACAGCATATAGACATATAGGAGGCACTTGGGCACAGAGTATTAAAGTGCAGTGGAGAGTAGCAGCTTGTGCAGAATAGCAGTACAGTATGTAAAGTGCAAGTGCAATGCAGTCATGTGTTTAGTCCAAACAAAGTGCAGTTCAGGCAGGTAGCTGCACAGTAGGGACACATGGCAGTGGGATGGAGCACAGTCCATTTAAAATCCCAACAGCCTGTGGAAAGTATCTGTTCAGCATGCTGCTGGATCTTGAGCGGAGGCTCCTGTATCTTTTCCCAGACGGGAGGAGGGAGAGAAGTGTCTTTTATGATGTTGATGGCCCTGGCGGCAAACCACTGGTTGTATATCTCCAGCAGGGAGGAGAGAGGGACACTGATGATCTTTACAATCAAGAGCGTGGAAAGCTTAAGTCAGAAGTTTTGGTTGGGTGATCAATGATTACGTAAATTAAATGGGGTTTAATGAATTAAAAATAAGTCCTACTGTACCTTTCCCAGGTGCTCCACCAAGGGTTTTTAAAGAAGTGTCCATTGATTTGGGTTTGTTAGAATAAAAGTGTGCCCCGAATCCTTTGTCTAGACAGTTTAAATACTATTCTACTCCGGCGCGTTCTTCTCCTATTGGTCCTGGCAGGTGTCAGGTCTGTTTTGTGCGTCCAATGTGGGGATTGTCCTTGAAACATGATATGCCTAGTTTTTAAATGTTGTATAAATGTGTCAAAACTGGTTAAAAGTTCAAACTAAAAGCATAGATATGATGTATGTTCCTTTAATTTTGAACTGGCATGTTTATCATCTGTCAAGGAGCTTCCCTGATCTTCGCACCTGTCCCAGTCACTCATCTTCTCTCTGGACAAAGAGCTGGCAATGTGTCAACCTGTAGCACAGTGGGAGACTGCTGACCTGACACAAAAAATAGCTGAGTTCAATAGTTCAGATGGCGTCAACTTCTGGAACTTTTCATAATGGAATGTTGCCGGGGGAAGGCCCTTTTCCCTAGCAACAGGCTCTGAAAATTCTCATTGGAGGATTTCTTTCTATGCTCTGTGTTAACCCTTTATCTGCACTATGAGTACACTGAAGTCAAATTGAAACATTCCATTACATAGAAAGAAAGTTATTAAAACTGATTGATCATATAATCCAGAAAGTCATTATTACTAATTGTTTATATTTATATTATGGTATAGAAAGTCATTAGTGATTGCATTTACTCAGGGCCTTGGTGTGACTTGTTTTGTTGAACTTAGGCACATGTTAACTTTTATTTTTTTCTTCACACCTGCCATGTGGATATACTGCATGCATACTAACATATTATCACAATGAACACAGTTACCTAACTATAACAATGGAGCTCAGTATATGCGATTTACCATGGCGCTCATGTTACAGAAAAAGCCTGTCTCATATGGAAACTACTAGCCAAATGAAAAGTTACCTTTTAATGGCGAGTGGTATTATTAACTCATGCTACAGACACACTAGATTAAATAATACTTTGTTAATAATGAAGAAGCATGCTGATGGCAACTGTGTATTCTGTGGTAGTCCAGAGTCTATAGAGCATGTTATTCTACACTGTCCTAAATATCAAGAAGAAAGACTAAGATAAATCTCACAATTGCAATGAAAACAGTTAAGGTTAATCTTAGAGGACATTCTACAAGAAGCTCAGGTAAAATCTGTGTGGTGTCCGAACAACAATGCTGCGACGATGTGTTGATAAGAAATCCGCTGGACACTGTTCTTGATTATAAAAGTTTATTACATCAAAGAATTCAGCATCAATTTACAAGCTCTGCAGAAGCTCGGAGAATTAGGAAGCCCAAAGTACACTCTGAAGCTCTGCTCTTGAGACATATATTCTATGCTTTGTGTAACATAAGAAGTGGTGACGTTGGGGCAAATGATAGGAGCAGGAGCAACCAATCAATACCTTCCAGAGGGCCCCTCTGACCTGGTACCTCAGCTAAATGGAACCATGTGTATCTGAACCCCTACAACAGACACTTATGTTAGAAGCCTTTTAGATACTGCATCTGTTATAAATATGTATTTAGCTTTCTGAGGAATACAGGACTAATTAAAAGTATTTAGTTGTATTATTATTATTATTATTATTATTATTATTTTGTTTGTTTGTTTGTTTGCTTCATACTTGGAAAGGTTAGAATCCAGCACCCCGGTCCAGCTGAAGGCGGTAATGCACCATTAAAGTTCCTCGTCCGCCATAAAACCGGAGGAAGAAGCAGCAGCTGCTACTCTTTGTAACGTGAGTGGAACCAGCGGAGTGGGTTAGTGGTGCTGAGAAAGCGTGTGTTGGGTTCTGTTCAGCGGTACTGGTCCATCAGAGCCTCGCTGGGTCTGGACCGACTTGGTGCTGCTCCCCTTCTTTCTCATCTCCCGGTACAACACCGAGCTATCGGCGCTAGCTGGTTAGCAGCACCGACTGAAGCAGAACAAACGCTGTCTGTGTGAAAATGACTGAAGCCCGGAGGCTGAGAGCGTCGGTGGAGCAGCGACTAGCTGTGGCTGCTGAAGAGATATTTGGGCTGTTTGAAAGAACGATAGCAGAGTACGAGGAGGAACTCTGCCGTTCAAAAGAGGAGAACGAGCGACAACGGCAGCTACTGGACGCTGTTTCCAGCCCTCATCTCCGGCTACACAGAGCAGGTTTGGTCCCTTTACTTCTTCTCTGGGTCCACGCTCTGGTTCTACTGAGGTCAGGCCCAGATGGGTCAACTTCCAGGGCCCCGTCATTCTGGTTCATCACACCATCTTCTCACATTACAAAGTAGGTAGCCTACATAAAACTAAAGGGCAGACAGGTCAGCCAAATCGTCCAGTCATTTTATGAAAAAAGGACAAATGGCAACAGAAGCAAACTCAACTGATTTTGTATCCTCAACATGTCCTGAGTAAGGGGGGAAAAGCCGCGAAGAATCCCATTAGGGGAAAGTTTTGAAAAAGACCCAAAATATAGCCTATTCATTCATTTTCTCACGTGAATAGGGTAACATTTTAACCTTTAGATATCACCATGAAAATGTATTACAAGTTTTTTGAAATTATTTGTTAACCTGGGCAAATGTCCTAGGTCGACCCCCATTTTGGCTTAAAATGACTGGACTAAAAAGCCAGTTGAGGGCTCCAGACTAACTTTGCGATACTAGGAGCACTACAGCCATTAATCAAATTGTTTTTTGGTAAAGGGAAAATTTCGGGACACATACCTTAAGTTGACACAAGGCAAGGCAGCTTTAAGGCCGTTTTCTGGTCCTGCGTAGAATCAATGACGTACCCCCGCAGACCCCTCTGCGTCTAGGGGGGGTCACTTCTCAAAAAGTGTAACTACACGTCATGGCTCGGCCGTGGCTTGGTAGCGTTGTGTGTATATGTATATATATATATATATATATATATATATATATATATATAGTCACTTAACGCACAACTACAATAATGTAACAATAACTAACAGTTACACTATTAACAAGTAACAACAAAAATACATGTTGAGTTGGTATGCTAAGTTGGTAAAGCTTCAAACTTAAGCTGTTCTTTAGCAGAAAAATGACCATATTTGCCTTCTCTGGCAAGATACACCTCCTGACTTATGGCATGTCCTGCACAGGAGAAAACTCTCTGAGATGGTGTCCAAGAGGTCTGTACACACAGGTAGGAGTTTATAAGGGCAGACAATTTGGGGAGGAGCCCAGAGGTAGCTAGCTAATGGTAGACTACAGAGAAAGTGTGATACTTTTGTCAGTTTCGGAGCGTGTACAAAATTCGGAGACTAGCACGGACACGCGCTAGTCCAGAGTGACAGAGGGAAAATATTTCAGTCAACACATGAAGTGGAACCGAAATGAGGAACCAAAATTTGCGTTCTAATCCGGTCCGAATACTACCGTTTGAGTAGGAACCGGTTCCATAGTGGAACCGGATTCCGGTACCCAACCCTAGTAGCAGATCATAAATGTATTTTGCCCCTAACCTGTGTGTGCGTGCGTGCGTGCGTGCGTGCGTGCGTGCGTGCGTGCGTGCGTGCGTGCGTGCGTGCGGCTATATTTATTTTATTTGTATTTGGTATTTATATATTTTATTGCCATTATCTGTTTTCATACATACAGAAGTTTAGTTTGCTAAATATATCACTTTTTTATATATTGGATGTGAAAAGAAGGAAATGGTTCTAACATTGCGCTTTAGGTGTGAGAATTTCCCACACCAGGAGTAATTTATGTAGTTCTATTTTATAGTGATCAATTATCTATTAAAAAAATGTTCTATGCAAAATATAAATTTGTTCTATTAAAGAAAAGATAGAAAATAAACATTTGTGTGTGCTGTAAAGCAGTTAGAAAAGATTTAATTGGAATTGGCTAAAATCAGTATCGGCTGGTCAAACTCAATGAGAAATCGGAATCGGCCTAAAAATTGTAATCGGTGCATCTCTAGTGTAAGGACTTCCTAACTGGAGTGATGTGATCCATTTTCTTGGTGTTAGTGAGGACTTGAGTCTTTTTATTATTATTTTTTTTAGGGAGATTTACAATGAAATAAAAATAAAGTAATTTAAGTTTTAATGTAAACGGGGCGGAGTCACGTGACAACACACGCGGCGGCCGTAATATGTTTTAAGGGGAAAGTACATTAACACACAGTGGGCGGCCGAGGAAATATTAATAGGATTAAAAGACCGAAATAATCGACTTGGTAAAATTACTTTGGTTATAGGCTCTGAATTTCGGTTTCGATTAATCATCCAGCCCTAGTCTGAGTCCATGATTACATCAAGATTTCTGGCTTTGTTGTTGTTTTTAACATTGTCGTCTGAAGCTGAGCGCTGACTTTTAATAGTTTCTCTTTTGCTCCAAAAACAACTGCCTTAGTTTTTTCTTCATTTAATTTAAGAAAGTTCTGTTAATTTGTTCAATGCACTTAGTCAGTTGTCGTATTGGACTATAGTCCCCTGGCGATAAGGTTATGTAAATTTGTGTTTCGTCCGCATAACTATGGTAACTTATTTTGTTGTTTTCCATAACCTGAGCCAGTGGAAGCATGTAGATATTAAACAGAAGAGGCCCCAGAACGGAGACTTGGGGAACTCCACACGTCATATTTGTATGCTCAGATGCATAATTACCTATAGATACAAAGTAATCCCTATTCTTTAAATAGGATTCAACCCAGTTTACTACGGTGCCAGAAAGTCCAACCCAGTATTCCAATCGGTCTAGTAATATGTCGTGGTCAACCATATAAAATGCAGCTCTGAGATCGAGTAATACTAAGACTGAAGTTTTGTTTTTAAGTGGATGTTATTAAAGAGTTTAACAAGAGCTGTCTCAGTACTGTGGTGTGGTTGAAAACCTGACTGGAAAGCATCAAAACTGTTGTTTAGTGACAAGAAAAGGTTGAGTTGTTGAAAACCTGTTTTTTCAGAGTTTTAAACACGTAATCCTTTTGTTCATTAACCCTGACGACAGTGGTTCCCAAACTGGAGGGCCCCAAGTTATAACCCACCAACAACTGGTCCTTATATTTAATAAATACATATCTTTTCAGTTATAGGTCTTAGGTCCAACTAGCCTAATCGTTGACCATAAAAACATTGGGGTAGACAGCACCTGTTGTGTTTTCATGTTTGCTTCAGGAGATATGATGCAAAATACATCATTTGGGTGGTGATGATGCAGTGGATATGATACATGCCTTTGGTGTGGGAGATCTGGGTTCAATTCCCACAAGGTACATTAACATTTGACACTTAACCCAAAGTTGCTCCAGAGGCGTGCAGCCTCTGACATATGTAGTAATTGTAAATCGTTTTGGATGACAGCGTCCGCTAATTTACATGTAATGTAATCTGGTTACAGCGGAAAAATAAATGTCCCCCACAAAGCATTTTTGCGATGGTTCCATGTCTGATAATGTTAAGGGACCCCAAACTGTACAAGTCTAGCAATTTAATGCTTTTATGAAAAAGTGAACATATCACCTGGACTATTCAGTTTATCCCTGTACTGTGTGGGACAAATTCTGTTTAAAGCATCAGATTTAAATTTTGGATTTTTTAAAAATAATTAAGGCCTCTGTCCTGTTTGACAGGTCCTGAAACATCCCCTGCTTAATCTTTTATTTTACATAACATAAATGGGACCAAACTAGCGATTGAGACCAAAGTCATTATGGTAATGTTTGCTGAGTATTAAATTAAGTGAGAAGTGGGTCATTTTCTCATATCTATATATCTATCTATAAAACCGACTTCTTTTTGGAGCCTGCTGAAAATTAGAGAGAATGCAGCTTTAATGAGCTTTAGCATTGGCTCCACTTTTCTGACCCGGAAGCTCCGTTCATCATTTCTA
Source organism: Perca schrenkii (assembly GCA_025617405.1). Taxonomy (NCBI): domain Eukaryota; kingdom Metazoa; phylum Chordata; class Actinopteri; order Perciformes; family Percidae; genus Perca; species Perca schrenkii. The sequence continues at coordinate 93,612 of JABUOV010000046.1, forward strand.
TAGTCTATGGTCTCAAGAAAAAGAGAACAAGTGTTCTTTTCTACAATAACCGTAGTATCCTATTTATTGTATTCTCTGTCCCTCCAGAGCTCCCACAGCAACATGTCTGTAAGGAGGATGAGGTTCTCTCTGACCAGCAGCTCAACATGCCAGTTCTAACCTCTGTGGTATCAGAAGCAAACAGTGACCACCAGCTCCTCTCTCACAACTCTCATGAAGCTGAGAGCCAAGATCAGAAAGGAGGCAAGCATGGAGACTCAGGATCAACTAGAAATGTAGAGCCAGAACCAAAGAAGAGACGACGCAAGAGCAGAAGTCACAGCAACAACGTAGACAACCCTAACGTGTCAGAGATTCACCGTAATACTCAAACAGGTAAAAAGTCTTTCATATGTGACACATGGGAAAGACTTTAAGTGTAATTCACTATTGCAGAGACACCTGAGAGGCCAAACAGGTGAGAAGTCTTATCCTGAAAATTTTCAGCCAAAATAGTGGCTTGTTGGTCCAATTGAGAACTCACACAGGTGAGAATACTTTGATATATTCTCTGCTATACACTTCTCTTCACCCTTTCTGGTAATTGCTCAGAAACTGCCTGTATATTGTAAATGCATCTAGTAAAGCCTTATTAATCTTCTAAATGCCCTAGGTCTCTGGTTTGTTTTACGTGTGTCTAAATGCGGGCCTCCGGGAACTGCTGTTCATCAGCATGCACGGAAGTACATAGAAAATCTGCAAACTTTCCCTTAAATTAATATTACCAGCTAATGCTATCGCTAGCTAGTTTGGTTGGCAAGGTGCTACCAAATTCTGAACAAGACATACTTTATTGGAGACAAAAATTGTTCCAATTTAACACAGCAGGCTTTGGTGGAAAGTTGAGACCAACTCAACTTTGAGAGAAATGCTACCCTGCGTCACGCTGCTGTGGTCTATCATGTAAGCGGAGATCAGACTTGTCAGCCCGTTTTGAGGCAGTGTGAGAACAGGAAACATCACTGCCTCTATTGCTGCCGCAAGAAAGTTTTGAAACCCTGAGCGTAAAAAAAAGAAACCCAAGCACTGAACTGCCGAGGAGTTTGTATGGCAGCTGACTGTTTGCCAAACAACCAAGCACAGCCCGTCCTCTTTCTTTCTCTGTGAAATGAAGCTGCATTGTGTGGTCTAGTCCAAACGCAGCCTAAGCCTCTGTCCTGATTGACAAGTGGCTGTGTAGCCATGCCCTAAATCATCCCCTGCTTTATCGTCTCTTTCTAAATAAATAGGACCATCATTTACTTAATGAACATCATGCTGCTGTATTGAAAAAGACTTGAAACTAAAGATTGAGACCATAAACTCATAATGAAAAGGTTGTAAATTAAGTGAGAAGTAAGGTCATTTTCTCTTATACTCTTATAGATCAGACTTATTTTTGGAGCCAGTGGAGTCGCCCCCTGCTGACACTTAAATAGAATGCAGCTTTAATGAGCTTCAGCATTGGCTTCACTTTTTAGCCCCCCCAAAGCTCCATTCATTATTTTCATTCAATTTTATTTATAGTATCAAATCATAACACGAGTTATCTCGAGACACTTTACAGATGGAGTAGGTCTAGACCACACTCTATAATTTACAAAGCCCCAACAATTACCAACAGTAATTCCCTCAAGAGCAAGCATTTAGTGCGACAGTGGAGGGGAAAAACTCCCTCTTGGGAAGAAACCTGGGACAGACCCAGGCTCTTGGTAGGCGGTGTCTGACAGTGCCGGTTGGGGGTGTGATGAACAGTGGCAACTGTTTACAGTTTACAGTCTGTGTTCTCAAGAAAAAGAGAACAAGTGTTCTGTTCTTTTCTCCAATAACAGTAGTATCCTATTTCTTTTGTTGTGTGTCCCTCCAGAACTCCCACAGCAACATGTCTGTAAGGAGGAGGAGGTTCTCTCTGACCAGCAGCTCTGTATTCACGAGAGGAACTCCAGTCTGGACCAAGAGGACCCAGAGCCTCCACAGATTAAAGAGGACCAGGAGGAACTGTGCACCAGTCAGGAGGGAGAGCAGCTTGTACTGAAGCAGGAGACTGATACCTTTATGTTGACTCCTACTTATGAGGAAAGGGACCACAGTGAAGGTCAGACTCTGAACTTCAATCCTGATGATGACACTGTAAGTGCAGCAGAGAAAGAGTCTGTAGCCAACATGCCAGTTATAACCTCTGTGGAATCAGAAGCAAACAGTGACCACCAGCTCTTCTCTCCCAACTCTCATGAAGCTGAGAGCCAAGATCAGAAAGGAGGCAAGCATGGAGACTCAGGATCAACTAGAAATACAGAGCCAGAACCAAAGAAGAGACGACGCAAGAGAAGAAGTCACAGTAACAACGTAGACAATACTAACGTGTCAGAGATTCACCCTAATACTCAAACTGGTAAAAAGTCTTTCATATGTGACACATGTGGGAAAGACTTTAAGTATAAATCAGCATTGCAGACACACCTGAGAGTCCACACAGGTGAAAAGCCTTATTCTTGCAAATCATGTGGAAAAGATTTCAGATTTAAACATAACCTGAAAAATCACTTGAGAATCCACACAGGTGAGAAGCCATGTGTTTCCAACACCTGTGAGAAAAGATTGAGTGAGGTCTCATCATTAAAAAGGCACATGATAGTCCACACAGGTAAGAAGCCTTATTCTTGCAAAACATGTGGAAAAGATTTCAGAAAAAATAGCGAGTTGTTGGTTCATGTGAGAAGAGCCCACACAGGTGAGAAGCCGTTCGTTTGCAAGACGTGTGGGAAAAGATTCAGTGACGCTTCAGACTTATTAAGGCATATGAGAACTCACACAGGTGAGAAGCCGTATTCTTGCAAAACATGTGGAAAAGGGTTTGGATATAATAGTAACTTGTTGGTCCACATGAGAAGAGCCCACACAGGGGAGAAGCCATACATTTGCCAGACTTGCGGTAAAAGATTCTGTGAAGCTTCAGCTTTAAAAATCCACATGAGAACTCACACAGGTGAGAAGCCATATTCTTGCAAAACATGTGGAAAAGGGTTTGGCTGTAGTAGTGGCTTGTCGGTTCATATGAGAACTCACACAGGTAAGAAGCCGTACGTTGCAAGACCTGCAGGAAAAGATTCTGTGTGGCTTCATCATTAACAAAGCATATGAGAACCCACAGAGGATAAAATTTAATCTAAAATCGATCATGGTTTTTGACCATAAAGTTCTAGTGGTTCATGGTGAAGTCCTATTAAAAGGTAGAAGTGCCTTCTTTTGGCCCTTTTTGTACACTACCTTTTGTTTTCTGATAAGATGCTGGCCACATTTTTGTATTTGTGTTTGATAAATGAAAATGATTGATTAAATTGTATCATCAAAATAAAAGTTTTAAGTTATTTAATGAAAGGTCATCATAATCTTGAGTGTCTCTTTGGCCAGTGCATACTTAAACATGTAAAGATAATCCTCTGTGATCCATCCCATGTTCTGTACTCTGTGTGAACTGTTACCATCAGGCAGACGATACACAGCTCATCACTTTAAGAACTCTTTTGTTTCTGTATCGGTTGGAGTTTTAAACAGGAGCCTAAGATAAGCAGAGCTTAGAGGCTGTACTGCAGTACAAACCCACAAACTGATTAATGCCTCAGGGTCGGTATTTTTGAATTATTTGTATATTTTGCTGGTGTTGCGTGCCCATGTGTGTTGACAAGTCTAAGTCAAATTTGCCCATGGGGACAATAAAGTATCTATCAAAATGGTTTCTGGTTAATTCCAATTAATTTATTAATAAGAATAAAATGACAACAGTTTTAAGTGTTCAAATCTACCTCATTTACACTTTGAGAACTCCGCAGAACAACATCCAGCTGAACTAAACATTGTGACAAAATGGAAAAAGTAGCTTGATATATGTTCCCAGGCTAGAAGGTAGAGATATAGTCCCTCCACCTAGTCCTGGTTTTTCCCCGAGGCCTCCTTCCAGCTTAATGTCCTGCCACCTAGTCTCGGGTCATCCCTGAGGCCACCTCCCAGCTGGACGGGCCGGGGGCATCCTTACCAGATGCTGAACCATCTCAGCCGGCTCCTTTTCAGCGGCTCTACTCCCAAGTTCCTCACGGATGACTGAGCTTCTCTCTCTATCTCTAAGGGAGACACCAGCCACCCTCCTTAGGAAACCTATTTGGGCAGCTTGTACCCGGGATTCAAACATAGGCAAACATTCAAATGGAAAATGAACATACTGTAACCAGACAGAAACTGTTGAACACATTCTAAGTCACTGCAAGGAATACATCCCCCAGAGAGAGAGAGAGAGAGATCCCCTTTTACAGACACGTCAGAAGACAGACCACCACGCCTTTTCACTGTCAGGGCTTCTGGTGAAAACAACATGCAAGATATATCTCTATATTAAGTTTCTAAGAGAAATTGATTTAGTAAAGATAATTTAGTTGTATCCTTTTTATGTAGGCAATTTAAAGCAATACTTCTTCCACCTCTGCTTATTTTGATATTTTCATACAATTCACTATCTGCAAAGTACCAACAAAAGGATGTCTGTCAGTGAATCAGAAAGAATCAGAAATTAGTTAAAGAGTGCAAATGTCCTTGTGGAAAGAAGCGAGGTAGCTGTACATCCTTACTGATGATGTTAAACACACAAGTTTGAATAAAATGCCCTCAGCTAAAAGCAGAAAGAAAAGCTGCCTTCCGTTTCCCATCGGACCTTAATGAGTGTGACAGCCAGCGGAAGTAAACAAGGCTGCTGGCCGTAGCGTTAGCTGCATGCTGCTGTTGAATGAGCTGGAAGACGGTATTGTAGTCGTAGAGCAGATGATTCTTTCAGCTGGAACTAAGCAACAATGTCTTCAGTTGAGTGTTTGAGAGAGTTTGTCACCGAGCGACTAACTGCTGCTGCTGAAGAAATATTCCGAGTTGTTGAAAAAACTATCGTCGAGTACGAGGAAGAGATCGCTCGGCAGCGCAGACTGTTGGATGGCGTTTGGAGACCAGAAATCAGGTTACACAGGATAGGTGAGTTTAACCGCTACTATTTGAATCCTGGTTCTATATGTTACACAGGATAGGTGAGTTTAACCGCTACTATTTGAATCCTGGTTCTATATGTTACACAGGATAGGTGAGTTTAACCGCTACTATTTGAATGATGGTTAGAACCACAGATGTCTACGGAGTCCCTGTTGTGCCAACAAGTGATTACTGTCAGCAGGAGCGCCCTGTGCCCTGATTAGAACCATCCTCCTACCTTGGAAATGACTTGGTTTAATGAGGGAGGCTTATATTTGATAGATTATAGCCCACCCACAACCTCTTAACTGTTGATAATATACCTTTTTAAATGAGCAATACAATCCATAAAATGCACTTTTCCACTCAAAAAGTGATTTCAGCTCCTACCTTGTGTTTGAAAGGTTGTTCTGTCTCACAATGAGCTGATTTAATGATGTTGAGAAAGGTGATAATATAATGCCCTCCTGGCTACAAGCCTTTGTTGTGTAGAACACTGAATCCCAACCAAGGGTTAGTTACGCTGTTGCCAGGGGGGTTGTGGAAAGATCAGAGAGAAGGTTAACTCATTTGATAAAAACATTTAAATTGGGATTTGATAGAATATGCCAGCTGTAACATGTAAACAATAGAGGTTGCAGTTATGTAGGAGTGAATGAAGACTAGAAAGCAAGCGAGCACAGAAGTTTAGCTAAAAATAATGAATAAATAGCTGGTAATAAGTAGTATCAAAGAGTTGTAATGAGTAGCTAAAAGAAGTGGAGAAAGGGTTATAATAGTAACCTGAAAGTACTGCATCAGCAGCTTAAATGGTTAGCTGAAAGTTATGGATTAATGGTTAAAACATTCAGCCTCACTTTAGGTAGATATAGTAGTAGGATTGCTAACCAAACCAACCTAAACATTTACAATTCAACAAGTATGAAAAAATAACAATATCCACTTTTATATAATGAATAATTACACAATTGAGATAGATAGATAGATAGATAGATAGATAGCAGTTTATATTCAAATTTGAACATACTTTGGGAATTGATGAAGGGGTACGTGAGCTCATCTGACAGGACTGTGGGGGGACCTCAGACCAAAACGGTTGTGAATCAGTGGTGAAGAGTTTTAAACACGCAATCCTTTTGTTCATTAACCATGACGACAGTGGTTCCCAAACTGGAGGGCCCCAAGTTATAACACATCAACAACTGGTCCTTATATTTAATAAATACTTATCTATTCAGTTATAGGTCTTAGGTCCAACTAATCGTTGACCGTAAAAACATCGGGGTAGACGTTACCTATTGTGTGTTTTCATGTTTGGCTCAGGAGATATGATGCAAAATGCATAATCTGGTTACAGCAGAAAGCATATCACCTGGACTAGGGCTGCAACTAACGATTATTTTAATAATCGATTAATCTGTGGATTATTTTTTTGATTAATCGATGAATCGGATAAAAAAAAGCATTACTTTACATCAACTCAATACATACATACTTGTTGTTTTAGTTAATAGTTGTGTAAAGGTAAGTAACCAAAATAGCAGATACAGACAAGACAGACAGACAGACAGACACACACACAAACACACACACTTATTCATTAAATTATTACCATCATTGTAGTAATTTCAAGTTAAGTTCGTTTATACACCACACACTATTATATTTCTCAACAATAACTGATATGGGACAAAGCACATAATATACATAACAGATTGAAAAATTAATGGGCCAAAAAAGGCGAGTGAATAAATGCTAGTCAGCTGGATAACGAGTAAACAGCAGCACCAGAAGAGCTACTGGAGGGACGGTACGTTCCTCACTCAGAACGGAACAGAAGGAGGATAGTGTAGTGACTTTACCCTGCTGTTGTTGTTCTGTTGAACAGAAGTAGGATAGTGTAGTGACTTTACCCTGCTGTTGTTGTTCTGTTGAACAGAAGTAGGATAGTGTAGTGACTTTACCCTGCTGTTGTTGTTCTGTTGAACAGAAGTAGGATAGTGTAGTGACTTTACCCTGCTGTTGTTGTTCTGTTGAACAGAAGTAGGATCGTGTAGTGACTTTACCCTGCTGTTGTTGTTCTGTTGAACAGAAGTAGGATAGTGTAGTGACTTTACCCTGCTGTTGTTGTTCTGTTGAACAGAAGTAGGATAGTGTAGTGACTTTACCCTGCTGTTGTTGTTCTGTTGAACAGAACTAGGATAGTGGAGAGACTTTACCCTGCTGTTGAACTCCCTTCCTCCTCATCAAGGACTCCAACATGTTTACGTTTTAGGTGCTGACTCATCACCGTGGTGCGCCCGTGCCATGCCGTGTTGCTTTTGCTTATCTTGCAATTAACACGATTTTGATATATTTAGTGTGAAATGCTTCCACACCTTGGATGACTTAGGTCGTACTGATTTCTCTGCCTCCGCTCTGCTCTTTTTTTCTTTTCTTTCGCTCCGCGCTGCTCCTCTCTGCGCTCAACTCAATTTTGTTTTTTATCTCCGCGACTAGGTTGCCTAATAGTTGCGCGACACAACGAATCGATAATTAAATTCGTTGCCAACTTTTTTAGTAATCAAATTTTATCGATTTTATCGATTCGTTGTTGCAGCCCTAACCTGGACTATTCAGTTTATCCCTGTACTGTGTGAGACAAATCGGTTTAACACATCAGATTTAAATTTTTGCTTTTACAATAATTAAAGCCTCTGTCCTGTTTGACAGGTCCTGAAACATCCCCTGCTTAATCTTTTATTTTACATAAAATAAATGGGACCAAACTAGCAATGGAGATCATAAAGTCATTATGATAATGTTTACTGAGTAATAAATTTAAGTGAGAAGTTGGGTCATTTTGTCATAGACTTCTATAAAAGAGACTTCTTTTGGAGCCTTCTGAAAATTAGAGAGAATGCAGCTTTAATGCGCTTCAGCATTGGCTCCACTTTTTAGCCCCCCAAAGCTCCATTCGTCATTTCTACAGTTTATTTTCTCAAGAAAAAGAGAACAAGTGTTCTGTTCTTTTCCCCAATAACAGTAGTATCCTATTTCTTTTGTTGTCTGTCCCTCCAGAGCTCCCACAGCAACATGTCTGTAAGGAGGAGGAGGTTCTCTCTGACCAGCAGCTCTGTATTCAGGAGAGCAACTCCAGTTTGGACCAAGAGGACCCAGAGCCTCCACAGATTAAAGAGGACCAGGAGGAACTGTGCACCAGTCAGGAGGGGGAGCAGCTTGTACTGAAGCAGGAGACTGATACCTTTATGTTGACTCCTACTTATGAGGAAAGTGACCACAGTGAAGGTCAGAAGGAAAAGGTCATTGCAGCAGAGAAAGAGTCTGTAGCCAACATGCCAGTTATAACCTCTGTGGTATCAGAAGCAAACAGTGACCACCAGCTCCTCTCTCATAACTCTCATGAAGCTAAGAGCCAAGATCAGAAAGGAGGCAAGCATGGAGACTCCGGACCAACAGAGCCAGAACCAAAGAAGAGACGACCCAAGAGCAGAAGTCACAGCAACCATTTGAACAACACTACCTTGTCAGGGATTCACCGTAATACTCAAACAGCTGACACATGTGGGAAAAACGTAATGTATGATTCAGCATTTCAGAGACCCCTGAGAGTCCACATAGCTAAGAAGCCATATTACTGCAAATCATGTGGAAAAGATTTTGTAAGTAAAACTCATCTGAAAATCCACATGAAAACTCACACAGGTCATAAGCCGCACATTTGCAAGACCTGTGGGAAATTATTATGTAGTCGCTCAACACTAAAAAGGCATTTGAGAATCCACACAGGTGAGAAGCCATATTCTTGCAAAACATGTGGGAAAGATTTCAAACGTAATGAGGGCCTAAGAGACCATATGAGAACCCACACAGGTGAGAAGCCATATTTATGCAAAACATGTGGAAAAGATTTCCAACAAAATAGTGCGTTGTTGGTCCACATGAGAATCCACACGGGTGAGAAGCCGTACATTTGCAAGATCTGTGAGAAAGGATTTTTTGATGTTTCAACTTTAAAAAGGCATATGAGAACCCATACACGTGAGAAGCCCTATACTTGTAAAACGTGTGGAAAAGATTTCAGACAAAGTAGTGCCTTGTTGGTCCACGTAAGAACACACACAGGTGAGAAGCCTTATGTATGCAAGACATGTGGAAAAGACTTTAAACAAAGCTGTGCCTTGTTGGTCCACATTAGAACCCACACCGGTGAGAAGCCATATTCTTGCAAAAGATGTGGAAAAGATTTTGGACAAAATAGTGGCTTGTTGGTGCACATGAGAACTCACACAGGGGAGAAGCCGTTCATTTGCAAAATCTGCAGAGTTAGCTTCTGTGATGCTTCAGGTTTAATAAAGCATATGCGAACCCACAGAGGATAAAATCTAAGCCAAAATGCTTATGTTATCAATAGTTAGCTCAATCTGGTTTTCTAACTGCATGGCGAGTTATAGGAGCTTAGCTGGGAGCTTAATGGAGACAGCTAAAGTTAATGTTAGCTGCTCTACAGCTGTCAGTTAGCTTCAATTTGATATATTACCTTCTAACAGCTGTATTTTCAGTAACGTGACAATCTGCAAGAAACAGGTTGCTTTTAAATCAGTGACAGCACCGTTTGGCTTAGTTATTAATGCAATTAGCATCGTTTGTTACTTACCTAGTTTATGACGAATAATTTCAGCTGTGCTTTCTAACATGATGTCATTGTGCTAACCGTGCACCGTTAGCCTTTACAACAGAGACGCTTCACTACACTTGTTAGATAATGGTTCATTCCAGAGTTCTCTGTTGATTTGTGTTTGTCGCTGTGTGCGTAGTGGAAAATGAATGTAAACAAAGTTGCGTGCAGGTCCCCTCAAGACCACGCTGATGTTAGAAGTCCCTCTAGTGGACAGAATGTGTAACAACAACCACATGCTTGTAGTGGCATTGCGTTAGCCTGACTAGTGTAGTACATACTATTTAACAGGCTGCATTTGAGCATTAAATATTTGAATATTATTCAAATATATATATATATATAAAAAAAATATCAAATGGAATTCGAATGATATTATAGAGAAAGATTGACAGCTCTAATACATACTGATCCCCAATTGCTCCTGATGGCTGTGCCATGTGTATCTGAATGTTTATCTAATGCACAGGTGGCACCTTGAAATGGTAGCTTCTGCCACTAGTGTACAAATGTGTGTCAAAACCCACAAGAAATCCTTTTTAACTGTATTGGATTGAATTTTAAAAGTAGCCTAAGATAAACAGAGTTTAGAGGCTGTACTACACTACAAAACCACAATGCTCCAGGGTATGTATTATTGTATTATTTGTGTACTTCTTAATGTCTTTTGTTTGCTGGTGTTGCGTTCCATATGTGTTGACGGGTCACATTTCCCCATTGGCGACAATAAAGTATTTATCAAAACATTTTCCGATCAATGCAATTTAATTTTAGAGACTTAAATGACAACAATTCTAAGTGGAACAAGCCCACCTCATTTATACTTTCCGAACCCAGCAGAATAACATCGAGGTGATTTGATAAATTAAATTACAGCTGAAACTCGGATAATTCGTGCAAAAGTTCATTTATTTCAGTAATTCAACTTAAAAGGTGAAACTAATATTTTGTATAGTCTCCTTGCAAAGTGAGATATTTCAAACCTTTATCTGTTATAATTATGATGATTAAGGCTTACAGCTTATAAAAACCCAAATTCAAAATCTCAGAAAATTAGAATATTACATGACATCATTTAAAAAAGAATTTTAAATACAGAAATGTCGGCCCTCTGAAAAATATAATCATGCATATGTACTCGGTACTTGGTTTGGGCCCCTTTTGCATGAATTACTGCCTCAGTGCGGCGTGGCATGGATACTATCAGCCTGAGGCATGGCTGAGGTGTTATGGAAGACCAGGATTCTTCAGTAGCGGCCTTCACCTCTTCTGCATTGTTCAGTCTTATGTCTCTCATCTTTCTCTTGCAATGCCCCATAGATTCTCTATGGGGTTCAGGTCAGGCCAGTTTGCTGGCCAATCAAGTGCATCAAAGGCATTTGTCTAAATATGGAGTAATGGCTACTATTAGTCAAAACCTTTAACCCTGTCACATGTAGACAAACAGTATTGAATGCTGGATACTTCTTAATAGATGACTTAACTGTTATTTAATGTTTTTATTAATATTTTTGCTACAGTGGCTTCCGATCAAGTTCAGGATCCAATTTAAAGTTCTTGTTCTTACATATAAAGCTTTGCATGGTCAGGTGCCTGTTTATATCCCGGACCTGCTCTATCCGTACCCTACTACCAGGTCCCTCAGGTCTTCTAACCATCTGTACCCTACTACCAGGTCCCTCAGGTCTTCTAACCATCTGTACCCTACTATCAGGTCCCTCAGGTCTTCTTACCATTCGTACCCTACTATCAGGTCCCTCTAGTCTTCTAACCATCCGTACCCTACTATCAGGTCCCTCAGGTCTTCTAACCATCTGTACCCTACTATCAGGTCCCTCAGGTCCTCTAACCATCTGTACCCTACTATCAGGTCCCTCAGGTCTTCTAACCATCTGTACCCTACTATCAGGTCCCTCAGGTCTTCTAACCATCTGTACCCTACTATCAGGTCCCTCAGGTCTTCTAACCAGGGACTACTGGTAGTCCCACGCTCTCGTTTAAAAACTAAAGGTGACCGTTCCTTTGAAGCGATGGCTCCAAACCTGTGGAATGCCCTTCATACTGTCTTTATTTCTGCAGTCTCTGTTGAAGCTTTTAAAAAGCAGCTGAAGACACATTTGTTTACATTCACTTTTGACTCTGGGTTTAGGTTTTAATCCGTTATTATTTTCTTTGTTCCCTTGTTTATTTTCTGTTGGATTGTACTGTATTTTTATAAATGTTTATCATGTGAAGCACTTTGTATGTAAGAGGTGCTATATCAAATGAACTTTATTATTTACAGGATAATCAGGAAAAATCTGAAAGCCTCATCAAATCCTAGGGTAAATTAAGTGCTTCACAGAACAAAATTAAAACAAACAAAAACACAATTAACAACAATAAACAAATACAAGTCAAATGTTAACTAAACTAAACTAAATGTTTCACTTAGAAGTGATCTGAAACAAGGGAAATCTTATTGAGATTCTACAAGAATTAATTTGAATATTCTTTATGTTGACACAATAGCATCCAATTACTTTTCAATTCACCATTTATTCTTTATAATATGAGATAACACCCATCACAAGTATACAGAGACCATGTGACATCTTTAAAAAGCTGTTTGTTTAACCAATAAATGAAATTTACAATGAAGCAAACTTGAGTATTTTATTTCGTTATTAACTTGCTCCAGAAGGTGGCAGTAGTGCAACACAATGCAAGCTGCAGTTACACCCAAAGAAGAGGTAAACTCAGTCACGCATGCGCAGTAGCAGCTACGTGCCTCCAGCCAGCACATTCTTGCTCTGTAGCTAGTCGAAGCTAAAAGGTCCTCTGTCTGCTCTAACGGTCCGATCTAGACCCGGTCCAGACTCCAGGCCCAACTCACGGTAACACGGCACCGGTTCGGACCCGGAAGCTGTGCTGACTGCTGACTGAGTACAGCTACAGTTGGATCGGCTGTTAGCTTCGGCAGGTAGCGTTAGCTTTAGCTCCGCTTCAGCTGCAGGCAATCAAAACAGAGCTAACAGCAGTTAGCAACATGGCGACGGAGGAGAAGAAACCAGAGACAGAAAACATCAAACAGTCGTCGTCAGGCTCCGGCAGCAAGGTGAGACACACACACACACACACACACCGGACACACACACACACACCGGACACACACACACCGGACACACACACACCGGACACACACACACACCGGACACACACACACACACACACCGGACACACACACACACACACACACCGGACACACACACACACACACACACACACACACACACACACCGGACACACACACACACACACACCGGACACACACACACACACACACACACACACACCGGACACACACACACACACACACCGGACACACACACACACACCGGACACACACACACACCGGACACACACACACACACACACACCGGACACACGCACACACACACACACCCCGCACACACACACACGGACACACACACACACACACACACAGGGACACACACGCACACACACACACACACACACCGGGGACACACACACACACACACAAACACACCGGGGACACACCGGGGACACACACGGACACACACACACACAGGGACACGGACACACACACACACACACAAACACACCGGGGACACACCGGGGACACACGGACACACACACACACAGGGACACACGGACACACACACACACTGGGGACACACACGGACACACACACACACACACAGGGACACACACACACGGACACACACACACACACACACACACACACACACACACACACACACACACACACACACACAGGGACACACACACACCGGGGACACACACGGACACACACACACACACACGGACACACACACCGGACACACACACACACACACACACACACACACACAGTCACAGTCACACACACAGACGCATGCACAGACACACACGGCACTTGGACTTAAGTACAGTACTGGAGTAAATGTACTTAGTTACATTACACCGCTGTAGCTGTAAACAGACCTGACTGTTAATACATTTTATTAAGTATTAAATATCAAATATTCTTTACGTTCTGTTTACACAGGTACAATGATAATAATGTAATACATGTATGTAACTAACCTCATAATAACTTGGTTGGTATGAAACTAGGGGGAACATGTTTATTTGGATACCTCAGTATTCTTTTAAGATATGAAAAGATATTGTGTTTAATCATCATGAAAGTGTGTGAGCAGTAACTTCCCGTGTGTGTGTGTGTGTGTGTGTGTGTGTGTGTGTGTGTGTGTAGTCGAATCCGGCCAAATCAAACTACACCGTGAAGTTCACGCTGGCCGGACACACGAAGGCCGTCTCATCTGTCAAGTTCAGCCCCAACGGAGAGTGGCTCGCCAGCTCCTGTGAGAACAGACACACACAGAGAGACACACACCTACTTACACAGGCATACACACACACAGACAGATGCACACACCACACACACACACACACATTTTTACAGTCTGGGGAACAGACACACTTTACTGCTGACATCTCAGTGTCTGTCGGTCCCTGAACGCATCACCCCGTCCCATTCAGTGTTGTTGTTCCACGCCGTGATGCTGCTTTGAGATTTTTGCGGTAACCACGTTAACGTCTCTGTGCAGCTGCCGATAAGCTGATCAAGATCTGGGGAGCGTTCGACGGCAAGTTTGAGAAATCCATCGTCGGACACAAACTGGTGAGACGCCTAAGTCCTGATCCTGAACCCAATCTGGATTTAGTCCAGTCCTGGTTCTGACAAACGTGTGTGTGTGTGTGCTGTGTGTGTGTGTGTCTGTGTGTGTGTGTGTCTGTGTGTGTGTCTGTGTGTGTGTGTGTCTGTGTGTGTGTGTGTGTGTGTGTAGGGTATCTCGGATGTCTCCTGGTCTTCAGACTCCAACCTGCTTGTTTCTGCCTCCGACGACAAAACGCTAAAGATCTGGGACAACAGCTCTGTAAGACATCAACGTTTTCTTAAAGTACTAACGTTTAAAAAGCACTCGCACACCTACTGAATATGTCTGTCTGTGTGTCTGTCTCTCTCTCTCTCTGTGTTTGTCTGTCTATCTCTCTCTGCTTGTCTCTCTGTGTTTCTCTGTCTGTGTGTCTGTCTGTCTGTGTCTGTCTGTCTCTCTCTCTGTGTCGGTCTGTCTCTCTGTGTGTCTGTGTCGGTCTGTCTCTCTCTCTCTGTCTCTCTCTCTCTGTGTGGCTGTCTGTGTCTCTATGCGTCTGTCTCTCTGTGTCTGTCTCTCTCTGTGTCTCTGTCTGTGTTTCTGTCTCTCTCTGTGTGTCTGTCTGTCTGTCTCTCTCTGTCTGTGTCTGTGTTTCTGTCTCTCTCTCTCTCTGTGTCTGTGTCTCTCTCTCTCTGTCTGTGTCTCTCTCTGTGTCGGTCTGTCTCTCTCTCTCTGTGTGTCTGTCTGTGTGTCTGTCTGCCTGTCTGTCTCTCTCTCTCTGTGTCTGTCTGTCTCTCTCTCTGTCTCTCTCTGTCTGTGTCTCTGTCTCTCTCTGTGTCTGTCTGTGTGTCTGCCTGTCTGTCTCTCTGTCTGTGTGTCTGTCTCTCCAGGGGAAGTGTCTGAAGACTCTGAAGGGTCACAGTAACTACGTCTTCTGCTGTAACTTCAACCCTCAGTCCAACCTGGTGGTGTCTGGATCGGTACGCTGTTCACAAACCCCCATCTGATTATTATGATTATTATTATTATGATTATTAATCTCCGAGCTGACGGTCTCTCTGTGTGTCTGCAGTTTGATGAGAGCGTTCGTATCTGGGATGTTAAGACAGGAAAGTGTCTGAAAACTCTGCCGGCTCACTCTGACCCCGTCTCTGCCGTGAGTCTGCTCACCTTAACCTACCGCATTATTAAAGACCCAGTGTGTGACGGGTTTACTTCATCATCTAAATCTGAGTTGCCCCGTTCACCAACTGGTCCTTTTTCATGAATATTTACCTCCACCATCAACTCCAAGTGTTCCTATTGGCTGGAAATGTTACATTAGCGTTAGCATGAACTGTGGTAGACGCTCCATATTCATGCTCCATCTAGAAATATGTTAGCTGGTAAGGGACATACAGGACATACTGCTCACCCTTTGGGGTTTTCTCTGTCACATGATAAACTCTCAGCTGCTGCTGATGCTGCTGACAGGTATCGTAGCTTCCCGGCCCCGGTAGCAAGTTGGCACATCCTAAGGAAAGCTCACTGTGGGACTGGCTCTAGTGGCTGTAATTCTGCACCAAGGCTGGATTAAGGGAAAGAGACTTCAGATACAGTATTAGGGGACCACTAAGGTCTATATAAAAGAGACTTCAGATACAGTATTAGGGGACCACTAAGGTCTATATAAAAGAGACTTCAGATACAGTATTAGGGGACCACTGAGGTCTATATAAAAGAGACTTCAGATACAGTATTAGGGGACCACTAAGGTCTATATAAAAGAGACTTCAGATACAGTATTAGGGGACCACTAAGGTCTATATAAAAGAGACTTCAGATACAGTATTAGGGGACCACTAAGGTCTATATAAAAGAGACTTCAGATACAGTATTAGGGGACCACTAAGGTCTATATAAAAGAGACTTCAGATACAGTATTAGGGGACCACTAAGGTCTATATAAAAGAGACTTCAGATACAGTATTAGGGGACCACTGAGGTCTATATAAAAGAGACTTCAGATACAGTATTAGGGGACCACTAAGGTCTATATAAAAGAGACTTCAGATACAGTATTAGGGGGACCACTAAGGTCTATATAAAAGAGACTTCAGATACAGTATTAGGGGACCACTAAGGTCTATATAAAAGAGACTTCAGATACAGTATTAGGGGACCACTAAGGTCTATATAAAAGAGACTTCAGATACAGTATTAGGGGACCACTAAGGTCTATATAAAAGAGACTTCAGATACAGTATTAGGGGATCACTGAGGTCTATATAAAAAGAGACTTCAGATACAGTATTAGGGGGACCACTAAGGTCTATATAAAAGAGACTTCAGATACAGTATTAGAGGACCACTAAGGTCTATATAAAAGAGACTTCAGATACAGTATTAGGGGACCACTAAGGTCTATATAAAAAGAGACTTCAGATACAGTATTAGAGGGACCACTAAGGTCTATATAAAAGAGACTTCAGATACAGTATTAGGGGACCACTAAGGTCTATATAAAAGAGACTTCAGATACAGTATTAGAGGGACCACTAAGGTCTATATAAAAGAGACTTCAGATACAGTATTAGAGGGCCACTAAGGTCTATATAAAAGAGACTTCAGATACAGTATTAGAGGACCACTAAGGTCTATATAAAAGAGACTTCAGATACAGTATTAGGGACCACTAAGGTCTATATAAAAGAGACTTCAGATACAGTATTAGGGAACCACTAAGGCCTATATAAAAGAGACTTCAGATACAGTATTGAGGAACCACTAAGGTCTATATAAAAGAGACTTCAGATACAGTATTAGGGGACCACTAAGGTCTATATAAAAGAGACTTCAGATACAGTATTAGGGGACCACTAAGGTCTATATAAAAGAGACTTCAGATACAGTATTAGAGGACCACTAAGGTCTATATAAAAGAGACTTCAGATACAGTATTAGGGGACCACTAAGGTCTATATAAAAGAGACTTCAGATACAGTATTAGGGGACCACTAAGGTCTATATAAAAGAGACTTCAGATACAGTATTAGAGGACCACTAAGGTCTATATAAAAGAGACTTCAGATACAGTATTAGGGGACCACTAAAGGTCTATATAAAAGAGACTTCAGATACAGTATTAGAGCACCACTAAGGTCTATATAAAAGCATCATGTCATGGGACCTTTAACAATTCACATTTCCATATTTACCAAACAAGCCAGGCTAGGATCTTATTTTGTGGAATGAAAGTGTGGTTCTCTCTGTAGAAGACTAGAGTTAGAAATGTCCTGCTGTCGGAAACATTTGGTCTGGAGAAAAAAGACCCTATTCCTTCTGTTTCTCTGCATGTTTTCTCCTTTTTAAACTTATTTTACATGAAACTTTTTACTTGAAATGTTCTGGTGATTTTATGTTTACATGTGGTATGTCCTTTGGGTGTGTGTATTTTTTATACACACACACACGAACATGTGTTTTATATTTCTTCATTGTGATTTGTATTTATATGTGTGAAACAGACAGACATAAACCTGTCTGACCTTTGACCCTGGCTCTGGGATTTTCAGGTTCACTTCAACAGAGACGGCTCGCTCATCGTCTCCAGCAGCTACGATGGCCTCTGGTAGGTACACACACACACACACACACACACACACACACACACACACACACACACACACACACACACACACACACACACACACAGAGACACACACACACACACACACACACAGAGACACACACAGAGAGACAGACACACACACACACACACACACACACAGAGAGAGACACACACACACAGAGAGACACACACAGAGAGACACACACACACACACACACACACACACACAGAGAGACACACACACACACACACACACACACACAGAGAGACACACACACACACACACACACAGAGAGACACACAGACACACACAAAGAGAGACACAGACACACACACAGACACACACAGACACACAGACACACACACAGACACACACACAGACACACACAGAGAGACACAGACACACACACACAGAGAGAGACACACACAGAGAGACACACACAGAGAGACACACACAAAGAGAGACACACACAGAGAGACACACAGACACACACACAGACACACACACACAGACACACAGAGAGACACACAGACACACACAGAGAGAGACACACACACAGACACACAGAGAGACACACACACGACACACAGAGAGACACACACACAGACAGACACAGAGAGACACAGACACACACAGACGTGTGTGTGTGCGCACACACACACACACACACATACACTGTATATAATATACATAATACACACCCTCAGAGTAGCATAGACACGCGTGATACTGAAGCCTGTCTGCCTGTCTGTCTGTCTGTCTGTCTGTCTGCAGTCGTATCTGGGACACGGCGTCGGGACAGTGTCTGAAGACTCTGATTGGTGAGTTAATATTATATTACATATACATTATTATTATAATAGAGCGTCAGACATTGAGCAGCCCGTCTGCTACCACTCACCCTGGGTTCTCCTCTGAGGAACAAAATCTGAAAATGAGAGACAGAACTTTAGATTTTCATAGTTTTTGGTTTCATGATGGCAATCTTTAGTTTTGCATCAATTTGACAGAATACGGTTCTGCGGAGACGGAGACCTTATTTTCGTATATAGCCAATCAGATCTTGGCTAAAGCAGTGATGTCAGCGTTGTAGCACATAGAGCAGGCGTCCCACTGACTCAGCCCTCTAGATGTAGATGGTTGAGACGACAGGAGCCTTTCTGCTATTTTTCTCTCCTTTTAACAGTATCTGTAAAGAAGAAGATTTATTTAGTTTATATTAGGACAATGCACATTAATCAACATTTCTGTAAATGCGCCAGTGTTAGCGAGTCGGCTAATTTTCAACTGTAGTCCTAGTTGCAGAACACATTGACCTTATTTTAGACATGTTAGAACATAATGTGGTGTGCCTTGAAGGTGTCTCTGACAGTAACCTGTGTCCCTCTCCTCAGATGATGACAATCCTCCGGTGTCTTTTGTCAAGTTTTCTCCTAACGGAAAATACATCCTGGCTGCTACGCTGGACAAGTCAGTATCCCAGCCTGAAGTTGCCATGTCTGTCCCTGCTGCTCTCTTCACTAACCAGCTGCTCTGCTTTAAGAGCTAAATGATGTCTCACCTAGCTTTATCTTACCAACATGTAGCTAGCTTCATCCCTCCATCCTCCTCCAGTAAGCTAGTGTTTTCCAGACCTCCCTCTCAGTCTCCACAGCAACGTGTTCCCGCTCCTCCTGAGGAACTGAAGGCCTTCCCTCGTATATCATCTCTACAGCGTTCTCTGAAACCATTTCAACTTCTTGCATGTCCTATTTCTGCTTTGACTAAATATTTTAGATTTCACCAGGCTAATCAGAGCTAACTGCTCCGCTAAAAATGTGCGCCTTGTCTATTTGGTCATAATGTTTGTCGGAGCCCCGGCACTGCACAGAGCAGACGGAGCCGAGCCTTTGATTGGTGCAGTAACTAGCTTTATGTTAGCCTCATAAACATTTAGCGAGGTTATTTTAACCTTTCTTACTTTCAGCTAGGGCTCATGTTAGCTTCACTAACTCAGAGCTAGCATCTTCATGGAGCTAACTCTGGATTATCTGGTTTACAGCACACTGAAGCTCTGGGACTACAGCAAGGGAAAGGTACTGTCTGTCTGTTTGTCTGTCTGTCTGTGTATCTCTGTCTCTGTGTGTCTGTAATAATCTAACCTCGTCTGTCTGTCTGTCTGTCTGTCTGTGTATCTCTGTCTCTGTGTGTCTGTAATACTCTAACCTCGTCTGTCTGTCTGTCTCTGTGTATCTCTGTCTCTGTGTGTCTGTAATACTCTAACCTCGTCTGTCTGTCTGTCTGTGTAATACTCTAAGGTCATGTCTCTGTCCTCTTGGTGTTTCAGTGTTTGAAGACGTACAGCGGCCATAAGAATGAGAAATACTGCATCTTCGCCAACTTCTCTGTCACCGGAGGGAAGGTGAGTTGATGTTTGAGTTCAACGCTGCAGCTAGTATAACGTTAGCCGCCAAAGAAATGAAGCAAGCTAAGCTACAGCGACATGGCCCAACTAGTGTAGTACATCAGAGCTACTTCACATCCATGGTCACGGCACAGGTGTCGGTGATCCTCGGCACGTTGATTTCACACCGCAGCAGAAAGCTTCAGAAATGCTCGTCTGTTACACAGACGGTGTCAAACATGGAACCCCAAAAACTAGACGGGGGCAGCAGTGTTTGTGAATGTTAACGTTTTCGGTGCTGCAGTAGCGTGCACGCCAGGCATGAGTTTGGCAAAAGATATTTGTTCTGTTAACATTAGACCTGAGGACACCAGGAGGTGTCCTCAGGTCTAATCTGACCCGTTTTTAAAAAGTTTCTATATCAGAAATGTGGGTTTCTATCAACCAAATGTTAAAACAAAATAACGTGGATGCTCCCTACAGCGCTCTTCACAAGTTAGATACACGTTCAGTTCATTTATTTCATTGCATTTGGGTGTTTTATTTAATTTTATAGCATGTGAAGAAAAATTTATACTAGAACGTTGAAAAACGTAGGAAAAAAATTGACAAAAACATCATGATAATCTTCGAAAACTTCAGGAAAAGTGACAAAAACGTGGGAAAAGCTTTTAAAAAAAAAATGCGTCAAAAAAGCACAGAGAAAAATTGACAAAAACATTGACAAAAGTGTCGAAAAAGACGATCAGAACGTTGGAATTTTTGTTACATTTTGACCAAGTTGCAGGTCGATCGGGGAAGAGAACACGAGGGTTAAAGCATAATGTAGCCTCAGAACAGACCCGAGGAACCAGAAACGTGCCCCGGGCTGTCCTCGGTGCTGTCCCGGTGCTGGAGAGCTGAACCTCTGACCTCTTGTGTTTCAGTGGATCGTGTCGGGCTCCGAGGACAGCATGGTCTACATCTGGAACCTTCAGACCAAAGAGATAGTTCAGAAACTACAAGGACACACGGGTAAGAAGACCTTTACAAACACTACTACTACTACTACTACTACTACTCTGTCTAGTCGCCCATCTTTTTTTAGTTTTTAGTTTAGTTTATTTATTTAAAGAAACAGGGACAGCGTACAATAAACATTAACCCCAAGGGGAGAGATGCATAGTACCAGGTTTTAGCTCAAGAGCTAATTTTCACCTGTAGTCCCTGGGCAGGCTGATCTTAACTAAAATACACAATACATCATACATACATGAATAGTAAAATTTACATTAACCAAATAAATAAAATATATAAAAAAAGGTAATATTCACACCTTTCATGTACTCAGATCTACTCTCATAGACCTCACACTTACACACACACATACATATATTGTGTCACATGTGTGTACAAATTTGATTTGACAAAAGCCATTTCTTTGTCTGTCTTGCAAACGTATAAAAGTTTGTGCTTCCTATCAGCTCTGTGGGCAACATATTCCACTGACGACGGCCACACAAAGAAAAAACATTTAATCCAAATGTAGTTCTTCTGTCCGGACTCTTTAAGTCTCGGCGCTGTTTCCAACGTGTGGACGTTAGCTGTGAAGATCTCCGAGGAGCTTGGTTCGTCTCTCAGAGGGTGGGTGGTACCAGGATGGAACGTTAAGGTCCTGACGCACCGAGCCGATAATCTGGCGAGGTCGGTGACTCTAGTCTGTTGGGTGTGTCCCGTGCCTTCATCAGTCGGAGGAGCCGTCGGCCTTCATTTGGGCCGATTTGACCTGTTGAGTCGGTCAGTGGGCAGTCGGACTCAATGACCAATCTGATTGGTGGAGCGCTAGCCCTTGACTAGCGAATCAGTGCACTTATGTTAAAACTCTTAGCGGAAATGACGAAAATCTTTCAAACTGACCTTTGTCAATAAAAAAAAATCTCGCTTAAAATGTTTTCAGAAACACTATTTTTGTAAAATAAGAGCTTGTTTTCCGAATGAGCCGCCATTGTGGTCAGCTTTGAAATTCGGGAGCAGCCAGACCCACGTGACGCGTTTGTCATTTCCAGTTTTCATTTTTTTGGGCGACATTACAGATTAGAGCCGCCTGCTGTTATGGAGACGTTTTACGTCTCGTCTCTTCGGTGAGTTCTGAGGAACTTTTTGGACCTCGGGGAGAATGATCAGTCTGACTGGCTTTACTGCTGACAGTCGGCCGTCTGGTTGGTGTTTCGGGGCCTTGACTCACACCTACCCCAAACTGAGACTTTCTTCACTCAATAAATGATCTTTTAAACTGACAAACATCAGATGTGTGTTCAAACAGGATCTAAAGATGATGTGTCTCTCTCCGTTCACTACCGGAGTCCTTTATTTTACAAAATATGGTCCCACGGTGGACACAGGAAGGGGCGGGGCTTTACCTCTCTATATATAGTAGGGGTGGGAATCACCAGAGGCCTCACGATACGATATCATCACGATACTTATGTCACGATACGATATCATTTCGATTTTAAACATATTGCAATATTCTGCGATATATTGCAATGTATCACCTTTTTTCCAACTTCAAATGTTTCCCAATTTCAAATGATGTCCCCAAAGGACAATTTTGTTAACATCTGTTTTATCTAAAAATATACATTTCTGTCTGTTCATCTCACTTCCATTTCATTGCTGTAAAATGGGATTGTTAAGCAGACAGACTGACCAACACATATATCATAAAAGATCGATACTTGA
This sequence comes from Perca schrenkii, assembly GCA_025617405.1. Taxonomy (NCBI): domain Eukaryota; kingdom Metazoa; phylum Chordata; class Actinopteri; order Perciformes; family Percidae; genus Perca; species Perca schrenkii. The sequence continues at coordinate 116,709 of JABUOV010000046.1, forward strand.
TGTCGGTGTATCGATACAGTATTGCCACGAAAAATATCGCGATACTATGCTGTATTGATTTTTTTCCCCCACCCCTAATATAAAGTGGGCGTTGATAACTGAACATAGACCAAGATAAAGTTGTCGTCTGTAACTTTGTGTGTCTGTGTCTCCGTGTAGACGTGGTGATCTCGACCGCCTGTCATCCGACAGAAAACATCATCGCTTCAGCCGCTCTGGAAAACGACAAAACCATCAAACTGTGGAAGAGTGACTGTTAGACCGCAGGAGGCCCTGGAACCTGAACTGTCCTGCTTTAACACACACACACACACATTAGCTCTGATATCCACATGAACACCGAGTCAGACCTGGTCCCGCTGTGTCCCCGCTTCACACCACAGGAGAGACTCCTATCACAGGATTTCTGAGTGAGGATTGGTTGGAAGTCAAGCTGGAAAATTACAAAACCCTTATTTCTAGGGCCGTCTTCTTGTTAAAAGAGCATTTAAAGTTCACTGTTGATCCCCCCACACCTTATTAAATGTTATTTCAGCTTCATTTCTCATCGTGCAGAGAGCAGTTCAGTCCGTCTGCTACCCTGTCTGTCCTCGGGTAGAGCAGAGCTTTTATTCTGCTCAGGTGAAGACAGGAAGAGGCTTTTATTTTGAATTTCCTCTAGTTTACGTTTGATCATTTTGTAGCTTAAAGCTGAAATGCTTTCTGATCGGTGTCTGGTGTTTGCTATCAGCGCTAAGTCAGCACTTCAGCCCTTTCACATTAAAAGACTTCCATTTGTTGAGTTTTTAAAATAAAACTACAGAAGTTATGAGTTTCTCCTTTTAAGATCGAGATGTAATCATGCAGTTTTTGTTAGTGATGTAATTATAATTATCCAAACACAGTCAAGAAAAAAGTGATAAATATTGGGGGGAGGACTAACTAACTTTGCACAGAGAAATGGAAGCTGTTCTTTTGTTTAAAGATAAAATCATTTAAAACCATCTGGGTTGAACAAATAAACTTACCTTTTAATTTAAATTCAAACTAAAATCTAGTTTATCAGCTGATTGTGAAGCCGGGGCACGCTGCGTTCACTGACTCGCTGGTCTGTTGGAAAAAATACATCTTCATCACAGTGCAGAAAATCAATGATCAATAATGTTTGGAAGGATTTCATCAGTGATTTGTAAATAAAGATTTTTTGACTAAGGTGTGTCTGTCTGTCTGTCTGTCTCATGTTCCTCTTAACTCAGCTAACGTGTCTCTATGAATGTTAACACGCTGGCTGCAGGTTGTTAGTTGTTGCAGTTTAAGAAACGTTAGCTAACACTTCTGGATTATTAGCGTTAGCGAAATGTGAAATGCTGCTTTTTTAATGTTTTTTTTGGGGGGCCAAGCCTTTAATGGAAAGAACAGGTAGATATTAAAGGGGAGAAAGAAATCCTCTCAGGTCGGACTGGTACCCTGGACCTTCTGCCTCGAGGATTAAACCTCTATATACGTGCGCCTGCTCTACCCGCTGAGCTAACCCGGCCACAGAACGCTGCTTTTTCATGCAACAGACCAAACTGATTAACTTCTGAGTTTTTCTTCTGTCTTTATCGTTTACTTTTTATTTGTTGATGGGGGATAAAAAACAAAAACTTTCTTTTCAAAAATTACTTTTTATTTTTTCATTGGAGAAGTAAAAAGGTAGTTGACAGATAGTGACGCAGCAAACTACTATACACACAGTTTCTTTACAGCTCCATAAGCCAAACCTTTGTCTAAAAATCGTTTCTGTAGAATCTGCCATTCAGATGTAAACCTGCAGCTGATGTGAACCACATCAACCAGACCGCTATCTGAAGCAGGCAGGTCCAGTTCCTGACTCCCTAAAATGGGTTGTTCCAGCATCTGTCCACTCAGGTGGAGGTAAACATTGAAGCATGAAACTGCAGTCTCCAGTGTCCAGCAGGACCAGTCTACACCAGTTCAAGCGAGGCGTGTGAAGTCCACACACATCAGTCCAAACCAGTAAGTAAATATGTCCAGCGTGAGCATCTGGTGGAGCGCAGAGTCCACACAGTTCAGTCTTTAGCCGTGTTCACACTACGAGCAACCGAGGAAGGTTTACATCAAAGCCACCTGGACTTGGTAAAGCTGCTTTGAAGAAGTTTAGTCTTTCTCCCGAGAGACCCAGCTGTTAACCCTCTGTGGGGTCGTCGTTAAGAAGATCGATAGCGCTCTGTTCGTTAGCGCTCTGTTCGTTAGCGCTCCTGGACGTTGTAACGGCAGTCGTTTACGAGTCTGAACGACCATCGCTGGCGTTCTCACGAGGCCAAATGTGAGTTTAGTTTCTGGGAAGAGATGAAAGGACACCTTTAATGTCTCAATGTTTTAAAACTTATATATAGTGTGTCTATTGGACCATAGTCACTGTTGATTTTGTTATGTAAATTTGTGTGTTGTCCGAATAATATGGTAATTTATGTGGTAGTTTTAATCTGAGCCAGTGGAAGTATGTAGATTATAAAGGGGAGCTATGCAGTTTTTGCAGTTATGCAATTTCTTCTCTGTTTTCTCGCTTTTTGATCACAGATTTCTCTATAGAGCTCCCCCTACAGCTTCGGAATAGATATTTGGCAACGCTGTCGTAAAAACTCGTTGGCGACTCCCCCCTCCTATCTTCTCCCTCTGGTCGTGTGCATTTGTTTTCAAAGAAGCCGGCGAACGCACAGAGCCATGTCCACTGAGGTTTTTCTCTCCTAGGACGTAACATGATTCTTTTATCCTACGATGGCCTGAGAACGCTGTCGGAGCAGAAGCAACTTACGTTTGCCAACATCAATCTGTCAAGAAACTTTGTGCCGGATCAAGTTTCTGATCAAAGATACTTTATACTTTATACTTTACTTACTTAGTGCAACAGCAAGAACGCCCGGTCGGCATCAGATCTGCAGGCGTCTGTCTTTCTCAGTTCTCGCCATTCTGAAAACGCAGGTCCGATGTTTCCTCGTGTCTGACTCCTCTCTCGGTCAGTCTGCCGTTTCCTCTCCCTCTGTTCCCCCCATAATGCTTTCTTAGCTTTCTGCTTCTTTTTTACCGGCTCAGCCATGACGATAGTGTGAAAAACTCCATCTCTACTTTGTTCTTATAGCTAGCCGGTGTAGCGGTGTGTGTGTGTGTGTGTGTGTGTGTGTGTGTGTGTGTGTGCAGTGCTGTCAAGCAATTCGTCATATTGTGAGACCTGATATCAGGCTCGCCGGCCAAAAGTTGCAAGTTTTTCCGCTCACAGGTGGTCAGGGGAAGTGATACGACCACCATTCAACCCGAAACAAGTCATCTAACCATTCCAAAGACTCCGAAGCTGTTCAGTTAAAGCCTAACTCTCGCCAAAATGCAACCTAGGGTCTTTTTGTGAATGTACCCGAGTCAAACTTTCGTTTAAAAGCATATTTAGGACAGACGCGCCACTTTTTGGTGAAATGGCCTTTTGAATGGGAGTGCTAGGGGCACTTTTATGCTAGCCTCAAAATAACTATTTTTAAAACACTAAGAAGGCTCGACACAACATGAGACTTTGCTTTCAAGTATCACCAGGGGCTCTACACCTTAACGAAAGCATTGACAACATTGGTTGTGTACCCAGAGTTTACTAAAAAGAGAGGTTTTCAACAACTCACCGTAGCTGTTGTTGTTTCCAGCCGCAGCCGTTCTGTCAGTCAAAAACAATCGATCTCTGAATGCAACGTAACAGGGAGGAGAGGAAAGATGGACAGCTCCTAAAGCTTAGTTCCATATTAATGCATGGATTATTTCTTGTTTGATCGTTATTTAATAACAATATTGACCTTATAGTTGAAAAAGGAGCCTCATATGGAGTCCATTCATTCGCATTCGGATATCGACTCGTTTTGACTGCCGAGGTGGTAGCGGCCGGACACAACTAGAGCTACGGTGAGTAGCCCCTTTCAAAGCATCTGCCTCTCTAAAATGTCAAGATTGCATTTAGAAGTAAACCGCTAACTTTTGACCTTCTGTGTCTGTGTTGTGTTTGTGTGGTTTTGTTTCTACATATACAGTAAAACTATGGTCATTCAGCCTCCGCCTCGGGTGTCTCCAACCACCATAACGATTGTCTTCACAAGAGCCAGGAGCACTAACGAAACGCAGCGGTATCGATCAGATGATCGATACCAACGCCCCGACAGAAGTTAAACAGCTGGGTTTCCCTACCATTCAGTCAGAACTGAAGAAGTCTGTCGGGAGAATGTCCAAATGTTAACCAAGTCCAGTTGCCCTTGGTTTCTCACCCTTCCTTGGCTACTTGAGCCTGGATGGCTGAGAACCTTCACAGACTACGAGCAACAAAGCAACAAGTCAATGGAAGCTGCTGGTGACATGAAGCCTCAAACTGACACACGACCAAGCTTAGCCTGTTCTGAGCTTTTGGCGCTCGCAGTGTGAACGCAGCTTTCCTCCCAGCTCAACCAGTTCAGACCAGTGGAGTCCAGCGCAGCGTGCCAATGGAGATGAGCGTCTGGCAGGTGGCGGAGTCCAGCCAAACGGACTCCACCAGACTGAAGTGCAGGAAGCCGAGAGCGAATCCACAGCCGACGTCTGAGATGTGATGTTTACCCAGCAGCACCCGGGACACGCCAGCCAGGAGCGCCCAGAGGTAGAGCAGTATCCTGAGGGGCACCTGGATGACAGGAAGACATGGTTAAAACAATTCAGGCTGTTCTCATGAAGCATTCGTACATAAAGCTATGAGTAGTGAAGCACTGTAATCTGTTTGTATTCCACGTATTTATGGCTGACAACAGCACACTGACTGCTGCTGTATAAGAGCGGGAAGATCCTCATTGGGAGGGGGTCGGGGGGGATGTTTGGCTCCTAAAACACAGGGGAGCAGAGTTCATATCCTGGAAGAAGTTAAGGAGAAAACACAAGACTTTCACCCAGGAAACAGGTGTTCATGTCCTGGAAGAAGTTAAGGAGAAAACACAAGACTTTCACCCAGGAAACAGGTGTTCATGTACTGGAAGAAGTTAAGGAGAAAACACAAGACTTTCACCCAGGAAACAGGTGTTCATGTCCTGAAGAAGTTAAGGAGAAAACACAAGACTTTCACCCAGGAAACAGGTGTTCATGTCCTGGGAGTGTAAAATCCAAACCTTTTGTTTGTTTTCTAAATATATTTATCACTGTCCTTCTGTTTTTTATATATGTTAAGTGAGTGTTGTACTTGCAAAGATTAACCAGAGTCAAATTCCTTGTTTGTTTGCGCAAACCTGGTCAATAAAGCTAATCCTGATCCTTAGGTGCAGCTGGAGAAAAGGTTAGGGTTATCAAAATAGTTGGCTATGATTTCTCTGTCGATCAATTCATTGTTTAGTTGTATCTAACCGTTGCAGCTCTACACAACTAGTAAAAGAGTAAAAGTTAATGAACTACAGACGAACAATCAAACAAGAGGTAAGTGATATAATAATAATAATAATACATTTTATTTATATTTTATTTAGCGCTTTTCATGGTAAGACACTTCACAGTAAAAACCAGCATATATATCACATTAAAACAGATAAGCAATAAAACCAACACATAGAAATATAACGATAAAGCCACTGACCGCCAGCACCAGGTGGTGCAGCAGGAACTTGGACACCATAGCGGCTCGGCTGGCGTGGGCTGCTGGGAAAGAATACATATCCATGGCGATGTAGTCCAAAAACCCAGGAGGGAAATCCCATGGTCCTCGGCGTTTGACCAACTTCTGCACCCCAGCAACTGTCATCAGATCCAGGATCAGAGCTGCACGAGAGAGAGAGAGAGAGAGAAAGTAAGGTTTTAGTCTTTTGTCTTACTGAAGTCCATGTCTATACAGACCAGAATATGTCATGTCACCTTGGTAACAATGTACTGAATGATTAGTTAAAAGGAGACACTGCAGGCAAAAACACAATTTTCAATAGTATTTATCTTCATAACAATTTCTTTCAGACTAGGGGAAAAAAAACATTTATTTGATTCTTTTGGACACTTTGTCCATTTGTGTCTGTAGATTTTTCCTAAATTCACCAATAGTTACGCATATTTTAATTAATAGACTCTGAGATAGAAGTCTCCACTTCAGCAGCTCTTACACACACCAACCTCTCCACTTTCATTCCTACGGAAGAGTATTAGGGCCAATGTGAAGAAAGTATTTGAGTTTAAAGATCGGGTCAGCGAGTTAGTGTATTGAACATAAATTAACTACCTCTGGAGTGAATCTTTCCACGCAGCTCGCCACAATATTAAAATAATGTTTGATTTCTCACCCAGCAGCAGGTTGACGAGGACTTCCTGTCCGGCCAGCGTGTTGCTGCTCCACAGACAGACCAGCGTCCCGCAGAGCCACGGGAGGGCGTGTCCGCTGAGGGCCAGCAGGCTCACCATGGAGCGCAGCGGCGCCCCCCGGCCACGCGTCCCGGCGCACACCCCCAGGCGCTTGGACAGGCTGATGTCGATGGCGAGCAGCGAGTTGATGGCGATGACTCGGAACGACGGATTCAGCTGCATGCAGTCCTGTTCCGGCCAATGAGACGCCTCCTTGGCGCCCCCATCAGCTGCCGGGCCCCCCTCGGAGGAGTCCCTCGACCCCCTGAGGACACAGAGAGCAGGACAGTGTCCAGGACAGACTGTGAGTCCAGGACAGTGAAGTTCTGTTCACACTTGGTGTATTTTATGACCAAAAACGACCAAATAAAAAGCTGGCAGGGTTTCAAATCCCAATACTCAATACTACGGAATCCCAAATACTTCTAGAATCGCAATAAATGAAAATTACAATACAGATCCAATTGGCGCCTATGTATCACGAAAGAATCCCATTTGAACAAACACATATCGTCCCAGCCCTGTCGAAAAGCGCTCTGTAACGGTTCAGGATCAGTTCCTGGTTCGGGATCATGTTTGGACTCTAAATGTGAGCTGTGATGTCAGTGGGCGGGAGCCTCTTACCTCCCTCCCGAGTCCTCCTGCTGACTCTGCTGTCTGCTGGCTCTCCTCGGGCCGCTGCCCCCCCGCCCTTCCCCCGCCCCCTGCTCCCTGCGGGGGGGCTGGTTCAGGGACATAAACTCGGGCCGGTTCAGGACATTGTTCCGGTCCCTGGCCCGGGAACCGGGCCTGGCTGCCGGGCATGTTGGTGGTGAGACGGCGTGCAGCGCTGCAGAACTGAGACAGATCAGGTCCGAGACTCGGAGGGACTCTGCTATAAATAGATCAGCTGGCCTTCTTATTCTGCTGTCAGCTGTTCAGAGAGAGAGAGAAAGGGGCTGGAAATACACTCCACACACACACACACACACACACACACACACACACACACACACACACACACACACACACACACACACACACACACACACACAGACACACACACACACAGAGACACACACACACACACTCACTCTGTTTTATTAAAGGAACATTCCACCAGTTTCACGTGTCAAAGGTCAGTGTCCTGTTCAGTGGTCACACTTGAGTTTTTAAAATTAACTACTTTAATTTTTTTTTTTAAATGAGCTGCTCCGAGCTCTCCCCCCCGGTCGCTACTGCCCAAACATTTTTCTGAAAACATCTGAAGAGAGAAATAGGCTGTGTGTGTGTGTGTGTGTGTCTGTGTGTGTGTGTGTGTGTGCAGTAAATCTGTCTTCATTTCAGATCAACAAAGGTCAGTTTAAGAGATTTTCATCAGATTTTGAGAGACTCTAGTCACCTCATCCCACTCCCCATTTCCGGGTGAGTCCCGACTGCCCCCCCCTCAGGTTGGCCCAAATGAACGCCGTCGGCCCCCCAGACTGACGACGGCATGGGACACACCGAACAGATTCGCGTCACTGACCTCACCAGACTGTCAGATGGCCGATAATTGGCTAAGTGTGTCCCGGCTATTAAAGGAATACGCCACCATTTGTTGAAATAGGGTTATTCACCATCTCCTCTATATTTATATAGGTGGGCAAACACATTTTTGTCTCAGTGCATGCATTGTCTTAGTCCGGCTTAGTTTAGCGTAATGCATGGAATCCTTTGTTGCCGTTAGCATGTCGTGAGTAAAAGTGACTCAACAACAACAAAAACAAAACCTAATTACTTCTTGTGGCCTGCGAATTCACAATGAGTAAAAATAGTAATGCAGATTAAGACTAGACGATTTCCTAGGCAGATATTGACGTGGGACTATATTAGGTCATCTGTGGTGTAGCCAGACCTTCCTCCACAGTGCTGTGGAGATACAGCTGGCAATGCAAGACTACTACCTCAGTAAACATTTTCATAATGAGTTTATGGTCTTAATCGCTAGTTTCAAGTCTTCTTCAATACAGCACGATGTTCATTTAGTAAATGATGGTCCCATTTATTTTAAAATACTTAGTGGACATTAAAACAGACCTCAGGCCTCATTTATATAACTGTGCGTAGATTCTATTCTGAAAGATTTTGTGCGCAAAAAATCTGGAATTTTCGTACGCAAAAACAATATTCTGATTTATAACACCTTGCGGCGCACAACGGTACGCACTCTTCTCGTTATAAATACGGACGTGTGTTACTTTATGCGGTCGTACACGAGCCTCATGCTCCTCCCAAGCCCGTCCCATATTGGTCCTAATAAGGTCCATATTAATCAATCAATGAATATTCCAGCCTTGAAAGGAGCCCTTGATCACCAATCACCAAACGGAAAAATGGGGAAAAAACAGGATTCAGTGATTGTGAGATCGATGTGCTCCTAACAGAGGTAGAACATCCAAACTAAATCCTGTTTGGAAGCCTTAACCCTTGTGTAGTGTTCATATTTTTGCTACACAAACTTAATAATGTAATGTAAAAGATTTAGCTCAATTACCAATGATACATAGGACTACATCATTTATGGTCCATATTTGCCATTTACCCCTGTGAGTTCACATTTATGATCATATGATCATTTTCGATTTTTGTGAGAAAACAAGGAAATTCAATTATTAAAAAGGTAAAAAATAGAACGCATTTCCCGGGGAGAGGCAGGGGAGAGCAGCGGTGTGGGAGGATCCCCTGCCTCTCCCCGTTGCTGGCAGCCCCTCGCCGGGCACCGCGACCGGCTCTGGGTCCGTTTAGCAAGAACGGCATTGTTGGGTTCAGGAAAACAAAAACTGGGTTAGGTTCGGAAAACGGGCATACCATCGGAGTTCACTAAAACGCAGTCTACAAAACCTTGGGAGCATTACGCACGATCACGCGTGTGGTCAACAGGTGTCGGAAAACTGGGAACATTTTTACACATGGAAATTCTTTATAAATCCCGACTATTGCGAGGAATGTTGCGACGACAAATTTCACCCTGCTTCACGCAACTTTTTCTTGCGTAACAGGTTTTATAAATGAGGCCCCTCAACTTGTTTCTGGCTGTTGTCCGTGTTTTCATATTAAACTTTGACCGTCTCACTGGGTTTTCACTTCATCAACGTTAACTGGAACATTTTGGACTTGGAAAAAAAACTCTTGTTCAGCATTCGGTACCCCCCTTTCCCAGCAGTGTATATGTCTCAGACCTGATGGACAGAATCTCAGCAGATTTGTTGCAATACTCTGGTATTAAGTATTAACCAAAATCTGAATTAAAAATATTGATTGGTAAAAGTGGGCGTGGCTTATTCATCATTATCTGCCATCTAATGCTTTGCTCAATTTGAGATGAGTTGGAAGAAGGTCTGGGCGATATGGAGAAAATCAAATATCACGATATATTGTTTTTTTTAAAGATTATTTTGTTGGGCTAGCACAGGCTAGGTGGGGGGGGAAGACATGAAGGAAATCGTCACGGTTCGGACTCGAGCCCTGGACCTCTGCATCGAGGCGTAAACTTATTAACTAAGTATATGTACAACTGCCCTACCCACTGAGCCAACCCGGCCACGATATCACTATATTTTTTTACCAAATACTTTGATATCGATATGGCAAAAATATATGGTAGGGTTGACAATTATTGCTAATCATCAGTAATGTGGATAAAAATGTATTAGTGGGTAAAGGTCAATAATAGAACAGCTGGAACAGTCTGATAGCTTCAGAAAATGACATCACATTACTGTAATGCAGCTCATAAAACTAGGAAAAGACCAAAAAAAACAATTATGCCATATCCAAAATCTAAGACAATATCTAATCACATATCAGGATATCGATATAAAATCAACATATTGCCCAGCCCTAACGTAGAGGCATGATGGTTGTGCTGTAATCAATAGTCCAAAAAGTTAATTATTTGAACGGCCGCCATCATTTATGAAACAAAAATGAAAACATTTGGCCAGAATCTGGTCAGTAACAAAAGGCAGGGTATAAAAAAGGTAAACGGAAATATGAATAAACCAGTCATACAAATGGAATCCCTCCCCTGTAACTTTTCCCACAATTGCTGCAAAAATGTTGCTCCTCACTTCTGAGGGTTCTTGTCAGATTTGACCATGAACCAATATAACTTTATAATCAAAATTCAAAGGATCAATATTAGATTAGATTCTATCCTCTGTGGGTTCTTGTATGCTTTGTTAAACCTGAAACCATCATAGAATCTTTTCTTACAGGTCTTGCAAACTTACGGCTTCTCACCTGTGTGAGTTCTCATGTGAGCCGACTAGGTACTACTATACACAAACTCTTTTCCACACGCTTTGCAACAATATGGCCTCTCACCTGTGTGAGTTCTCACATGCCTTTTAAATGATGAAGCAGCACAGACTCTTTTCCTGCAATACTTGCAAACATACGTCCTCTCTCCTGTGTGGGCTCTTCTCACATGGACCAACAACTCACTATTTTTTTTACAAGAATAAGGCTTCTCCCCTGTGTGGACTATCAGGTGTTTCTGAAATGCTGAATTACACTTAAAGTCTTTCCCACATGTGTCACATATGAAAGACTTTTTACCTGTTTGAGTATTAGGGTGAATCTCTGACACATTAGTGTTGTCTACGTTGTTACTGTGACTTCTTCTCTTGCGTCGTCTCTTCTTTGGTTCTGGCTCTGTATTTCTAGTTGATCCTGAGTCTCCATGCTTGCCTCCTTTCTGATCTTGGCTCTCAGCTTCATGAGAGTTGGGAGAGAGGAGCTGGTGGTCACTGTTTGCTTCTGATACCACAGAGGTTAGAACTGGCATGTTGGCTACAGACTCTTTCTCTGCTGCACTTAGAGTGTCATCATCAGGATTGAAGTTCAGAGTCTGACCTTCACTGTGGTCCCTTTCCTCATAAGTAGGAGTCAACATAAAGGTATCAGTCTCCTGCTTCAGTACAAGCTGCTCTCCCTCCTGACTGGTGCACAGTTCCTCCTGGTCCTCTTTAATCTGTGGAGGCTCTGGGTCCTCTTGGTCCAGACTGGAGTTCCTCTCCTGAATACAGAGCTGCTGGTCAGAGAGAACCTCCTCCTCCTTACAGACATGTTGCTGTGGGAGCTCTGGAGGGACACACAACAAAAGAAATAGGATACTACTGTTATTGGAGAAAAGAACAGAACACTTGTTCTCTTTTCCTTGAGAACATAGAGTGTAGAAATGATGAACGGAGCTTCTGGTTCAGACGATAAAGGGTACCTTCTGCGTCAGTATCTGAATAAGTGAATGATAATGGGTTGCGGTCCACCAAAAACTGATTGCTGTCTACCCTACATGCAAATAATGAAATTAATTGTACAGAAACACATGGTAGGAGAACGCCCAGGCTCTGGGGCTCTCCAGCATATTGATTTGTTGTTCACATATCTTTGTTAATAAGTTTTGTTTCTACACTATTCTGTAGAGTTAAAGTGGCCATATGTAACTTTCAGGTTTTGTTGATTCCAGCAGCCGCTTTGGACCAAAGTGGTAGTGTTTACCACAACTACTGTCGTCAAGTTTTCTTTCATTAAGGTGCTGTATTACCCTCTGTATTACGGAGTTAGCATCACCGGGAATTTATAGAGTTAGAGATGAAAATTTTTACTCAGACAGAAAATTACAATAAGAGCTGCTTGTAGCATTCTCCAGAACCACTGTTCCCCCAAGATTACTCACAGAAGGACCACAAAGCACTGAATATGCAACCAGCCTACTACTGACTTACTGTGTACTAGTAATTCAGAAAAAAACATTGTACTACTACATTTACATGACAGAGAACACTGCAGATTCAGATTGTATTGAATTTACAGATATTATTTTATACAGATATTCTTTTTGTTTAACTATATTTTAGTCTGTCTTTTTCAACGATATTGCAGTCAGTGTGTAATGACGGCGGTCAATGTTGACGCTTAAACTTTTTTGCTGCTTGATAGAAAAGTAAACCACCGTTCTCCTTTTAGATGATTGCTACTGACCGAGCCTTCCCCTTTAAGAGATTATCATTGGTGGATTTATATTGTCTCGGCTTGATTACTGCAACTGCGTTTTCACCTGTCTCAGCAAGGTGTCCCAGGACCATCTACAACTGGTCCAGAACTCTGTTGCAAGGCTGTAGACCACGTCCAGCAGAATGTCGCACATCAGTCCTGTTTATCCATGTTACAATGGCTTCTGATCAAGTTCAGGATCCAATATTAAAGTTCTTGTTCTTACATATAAAGCATTGCATGGTCAGGTGCCAGTTTATGTCTCTGACCTGCTCCATCCATACCCTACTATCAAGTCCCTCAGGTCTTCTAACCATCTGTACCCTACTATCAGGTCCCTCAGGTCTTCTAACCATCTGTACCCTACTATCAGGTCCCTCAGGTCTTCTAACCATCCGTACCCTACTATCAGGTCCCTCAGGTCTTCTAACCATCTGTACCCTACTATCAGGTCCCTCAGGTCTTCTAACCATCTGTACCCTACTATCAGGTCCCTCAGGTCTTCTAACCATCCGTACCCTACTATCAGGTCCCTCAGGTCCTCTAACCATCTGTACCCTACTATCAGGTCCCTCAGGTCTTCTAACCATCTGTACCCTACTATCAGGTCCCTCAGGTCTTCTAACCATCCGTACCCTACTATCAGGTCCCTCAGGTCTTCTAACCAGGGACTACTGGAGGTCCCATGCACTCGTTTGAAAACTAAAGGTGACGTTCCTTTGAAGTGGGAGCTCCGACTCTGTGGAACGCCCTTCCTATTACCTTACCTTACGTTCTGCAGTCTCGGTTGACGATTTCATAAAGCAGCTGAAGACACACTTGTTTCAAATCACTTTTGTTTCATATTTGTAATTTGGGGTTTTTAAGTCTTTTAATCTTCATTGGTATTGTATTTGTTTTTGCTCGTTTATTTTCTGTTTTGGATCCCACTGTATTTTAACAAATGTCTTTTGTGTGAAGCACTTTGTGACTCTGTCTGTAAAAAGGTGCTATATCAAATAAAAATTATTATTATATTTAAGACAGGTGGTCATGTGACGTAACGTTAGTCTGACGGGGTTTGTTATGTGAAGTGAGTCTCTCCGTGTGTACAAAGTACGGTAAGCGACAGCTGCCGCTGACAGTGATGTACATTTCCACGGGTAGTGAAGCTACAGTAGTCAGTAGGGTTGGGCATCGTTTAGATTTTAACGATTCTGATTCCAATTCCGATTCTTCCGTTAGATTCCGGTTCTTATCGATTCTCGATTCCGATTCTTTGAGGGGTGGAGTTGAAACGGGTCACATGCCTATTTTCACAAATAAGAGCAAAGTTTTATTTTGATTCAACGGTGGTTTGCAGTTTTACAGCTTTTTCAACGTAGAAATAAAGTCACGCTAGACCGCCGCTTACTGTGCTCCATGGCTGCAACACAACAAGCACCTGGCTTCTACGGAAACCCAAACTTGCGCAGGTTAAATTGGGAAGTGATGATCGGATTTGAAACCAAATCCTCCAAACGAGTCCAAAACGATTCCAATACAGAAAAGATTCCGATGGAATTGTAATTTTTGAAACGATTCAGATTAGGAATCGGTTCTCGATGCCCAACCCTAGTAGTCAGTGTTTTATGTTCGCTGCAAAGATGAACTAAATCACCTGATTGATGCAACGTTATCACGGCATCTCATGGCCATTTTTCACCGCAGAAAGCTTCTACCAGCCAGGCTAAAGCTAATATAGTTAGCCTAAAGAAAAAGTCCCAACTAACGTTACGGTTTGGAGCAGCAACGCTGGAAACGTTAACACTAATCACACACACACACACACACACACACAGCCAATGTGTGTGTGTTACTTGACGCAGCACATGTAACCGATTGGAAACGATACAAATTATACATTATTTACTGCTGCTGGCGCAGATGAACTAACGCTACACTCGTTACTGTAAGTAGCCTACAATAAACCCTCCATGATTAAAGAGTCAATACTTATCAATACCCACCTACCTGTTCTACAGGCAGAAACATGTAGAAACCCATATTTCAGTCTGCTCTGTCCACTCTTGTCCACTACGCTGTGCAAACAGCTCTACTCTGCAAATAGTAACTTTTTACAAATGAGCTAAAATGAAAGATGTTTGTAGTCTAACTGTTTATCTTAGTTTGCAACGAATCTTGAATTTTGGACAAACTCTTGGAAACTTATCTGCTGTCTAAACGGACCATCTCCGCTGGAGCGGTAAACCTATGGATGTATTATAAGACCAAAACAGATACATGTGGCTACTTAATATGTACATGAATGACGGTGTGAATGAAGGAGGGTCAAGCGCTTTGCCTGAAACGACAGCTGACAGCACAGGGAGAGAACAGATTTAAAGCAGAGTTGTAAGGCTGTGATTGGCCCTTGAATTTCATATCCAGGTCTGATTGGTTTAACTGAAAGCGTCACTTATTAACAGCTGATTTAAGAATTAAGTGATTTGGTTAATGACGTCTTCCTGAAAGAATTTGCGCTGAGCTTCATATGAATGTGAATACTTTTGACACCTCTGGCTACGGTAGCCTTCGTGCTTCAAAAAGCGAAGGTGTACAAAAGGGCTGACATAAAAGAAAGTGGTGTTGCATAGACAGTATATAGAGGTTGGTGCATAGACAGTATATAAAGGTTGTTGCATAGACAGTATATAGAGATCGGTGCATTGAACACAAAAAAGCAAAAAAGGAGACTGTAGCAGTCTGGAGGATAATTACCTAGTTGGGATTTGGTGTGTCCAAGCAGCTCCAATGTTCACTCTTTCTTCTGATGACGCCAATCTCTTGCTCTTTTCAATCTCCGTTTTCCTATTCTGGGCGAAGAAGAAGAAGACTCCTGTTCCTGAAATTTGGATTTTGAATACGTGTTGTCCTCCGTGTTTCCTTCTTCAAACTTGCCACCGGGGCCGGGAAGCGACGATACCCATTATCAGCAGCTGTGAGTTGAAAACGCAAAGTATGTCCCTTACCGGCTAACGTATTTCAAGATGGCGCATGGCTATGGATGAGTCTACCACAGTTCATGCAAGCGCAAATGTAATATTTCAATCCATGAGGAATACTTGAAATTGACGGTGGTGACGAATATTCATAAAAAAAGTTTGTGAAGGGCAATACAGATTTTGATAATGAACAACTACAAACTTTAAACACTGGGGCTTTAAATTGAATTGAAATAAACCGGAAACCGTTTTGATAGATACTGGATTGTTCCCATGGTCACATTTGACTTAAACCATCATCACACATGGGCACACAACACCAGCAAAATATACAATAATACAAAAATACCCACCTTGAGGCATTAATCAGTTTGTGGGTTTGTACTGCAGTACAGCCTCTAAGCTCTGCTTATCTTAGGCTCCTGTTTAAAACTCCAACCGATACACAACTTAAAAATGGAGACCAAACAATTAAAAGTAAATTGCAAGAAAAGAAAATAGAAATGGATAATATGTTAATAGATAAAGTTAAAGACTTTAGACAAAATTCGAATAAGCTTAATTATATTTCAGCTAATAAATCCAGTAAACACCTGGCATCAATAGTTAAAAGGATTACAAAGACTCAGTCTATATCTTTAAAAGAGGAAGATTCAGATGATGTTATTACAAATAATGATATTATTAATAAAAGATTTAAGCAATTTTATGAACACTTGTTTACATCAAAGATTAAAGATGATGACCCAGACTCTTTTCTTAAATCGGTCAAATTACAGCGCTTATCAGATCATCAAAAGGAAGATATATGGAAAGTCTTTACAACCTCTGAGCTTGAAGCTGCACTTAAGGCATTTCCCGAAAAAAAGGCCCCAGAAATAGATGGCCTCCCTATCGAGTTTTACTCAACTTTTTGGCCAAATATTAGATCTTTGTTCCTGGAAGTTGTAAACTCATTTGTTAATCAGCAAAAGTTGCCAGAAACTATGTCTCTTTCAACTATTTCTGTGATACCAAAACCAGGTCGTGAATGTAATAAGCCTTCTGATTTCAGGCCTATCAGCTTAATCAATTGCGACAAAAAAATTATAACAAAAGTAATGAATAACAGATTGGCATTAATTTTACCTAGTATTATCCATCATAACCAAGCTGGGTTTATTCCTAACAGGGATCTTAGAACTAATGTTAGAACATCCATATCCTTAACAGAATATGCAAAAACAATATATAGATTTGACTTTGATGGCGGTCGATGCCGAAAAAACATTTGACCGCCTTGAATGGTCATATTTGTATAAAGTTCTTGAAACATTTGAATTTCCAGTAGAATTTATTAATGTGGTACAAACAGTGTATAGAGCCCCTAAAGCACAAGTTTACACCAATGGCGTTCTTTCTGAGGTATTTTCGTTAACTCGTGGTACTGCTCAAGGCTGTCCATTATCTCCAGTTTTTGATGGCTATTGAACCCTTGGCTGAGAAAATAAGACAGACAGATAACATTACTGCTATCACCATAGGGAAAAAGTATAAATTAAGCTTTTTTGCTGACGATATGTTGTTGTATCTAAGGCTACGTTCAGACTGCAGGCCAAAGTGGCCCATATCCGATTTTTTTGGGGTCAAGTGACCAGGTCAGGCTTCTTCAGAAGTAGTGTGAACACTCAAATCTAGCCCAGATCAGATTTTTTCAGATCAGATTCAGGCCACTTCCATATGTGGTCCTGAATCCGACCCAGATCTGATTTTTTTCACTGTGACCGCAGTGTGAACAGCCAAGGCGGATTTTATGTGACTTTTACCTCAAAAAAACCTCGCTGCGCCCCCTGCTTCCAGTGGGGCTGTTAACCGGGGCGGACTGTCCTCATTGTTACCTAACCGCGCGTCGCATCGCCAGGGCGGGGATTGGCTCAGGTAAAAAGGTGATGTTGGCAACCCCCCCCGACCCGCCTGTAAACACGGACCAAGGAGTTTAACGCGCTCGCAAGTCTGGGTCGCCCCGTGGTGCAATGAAAGTGAAATCCGGCGTGCGCCGGCTGAGGTGGGATCCCAGTTCCTCGGGGTCGGGCGCACCACCGACCCGAGTCGCCGCACCGCCGGGGAGGTGGAGCGTGTGCGAGGGCGAAGCCAGAGTGGTGGAGGCCCGTAGCGGTCCTGACGTGCAAATTGGCCGTACGGTCACACAGACCTCTTTAGTGAAGTTGCAGCCATAACCCCGCAAATTTGTCTCTCTTTCTCTTCAGTCTTCTCCTCCTCAGCACCTGCGCATGGCTGCCATTACACAAACATTTTTATACAAAATAAAAAAATAAAAGCTGAATAATAAATAAAAATGCTGACTTCCTCCATAACCTCCCTAACTTTAGTGCAACAGCGTGCTGTGTCTGATGTCATTGTAATTGTTCTTTTGCGCATGCGGGTCAGTTCAAAACCGCAAACAGTTCACATTGGAATCTGATCTTGCTCTCACGTTCGCTTCCCACTGCCAGGGTTGCAACTGAAATTATAGGCTAAAGCAACGACAGTTTATGGAAAGCACAAGTGTAATTATGGTCAGATCTTGGTCCTGACTGATGGGGAAGTGATATTAATAAGCGTTGTGATTTAAACATCTACAGAGTCGGCTATTTTTATTTATTTTTTTGCCAGCTTTCCTTCCTGTTTTAGGAAGCAGCGACTGTATCGCGTTATGCCTGTAAAACCGTCTGTGTTCTTCATATTTATGTAGAATTATAGTTTGCTTTTCTTGTTTAAAATATGCTGCTCTGGTAGATGTTTGCGATTGGTCGAGGTGCGCAAACACCGCCTCTTTTATGTGAACGTGCGCCGCTGGATTGGGAAACCCTGAGTTGATTGAACTAGTTGATAACCAGCGTCGTAGTACAGCTTATGATGGACCGCGGTTGTTATGTTAGGTGAAGCCGGATTACTGAAAGAAATCCAGGACAAGTTGATCTTGCTTCGTAGTACAGGCCTCTGGATGTTTGCCCCTGTGTTTCGTTTTACTTGCATAATAAAAACAATTCTAAAAAAATAAAAAATCCATTATTTTCATTTATCAAACACAAATGCAAAACATTTGGCCAGAATCTCATCATAAAACAAAACAAAAGGTAGTGTACAAAAAGGGCCAAAAGAAGGCACTTCTACCCTTTTAATAGGACTTCTTATACCGTAAAAAAGGTTTAATCTGACTTCTTACAAAGATGTGCAGGAGGCTTCATATAGAACTATCAAATACTACTCGAGGTACATAGATTTAAAATCCTTTTTAACCTTTAAATTAAAAGTGATTCTGAGAAACTTTGTGAATTAACATTTGGTAAAACCAACAACCAACAAGTTCACAACATTACTTTAACAGCCAATACTGTCCACTCACTGTGAAAATACTGTTAATAACAGAAGTAATAGTCATATGAAGGGAAACTTTACATTAAGATATTTACATCTCATCTTTGTTCAAAATATTTAAAGGTCCCATGGCATGAAAATGTCACTTTATGAGGTTTTTTAACATTAATATGTGTTCCCCCAGCCTGCCTATGGTCCCCCAGTGGCTAGAAATGGTGATAGGTGTAAACCGAACCATGGGTATCCTTCTCTGCCTTTGAGAAAATGAAAGCTAAGCTGGACCAATCAAGACCGTTCTCCTTATGAGGTCATAAGGAGCAAGGTTACCTCCCCTTTCTCTGCTTTACCCACCCAGGGAATTAGACTAAGGTCTATATAAAAGAGACTTCAGATACAGTATTAGGGGACCACTAAGGCCTATATAAAAGAGACTTCAGATACAGTATTAGGGGACCACTAAGGTCTATATAAAAGAGACTTCAGATACATTATTAGGGGACCACTAAGGTCTATATAAAAGAGACTTCAGATACAGTATTAGGGGACCACTAAGGTCTATATAAAAGAGACTTCAGATACAGTATTAGGGGACCACTAAGGTCTATATAAAAGAGACTTCAGATACAGTATTAGGGGACCACTAAGGTCTATATAAAAGAGACTTCAGATACAGTATTAGGGGACCACTAAGGTCTATATAGAAGAGACTTCAGATACAGTATTAGGGGACCACTAAGGTCTATATAAAAGAGACTTCAGATACAGTATTAGGGGACCACTAAGGTCTATATAAAAGAGACTTCAGATACAGTATTAGGGGACCACTGAGGTCTATATAAAAGAAACTTCAGATACAGTATTAGGGGACCACTGAGGCCTATATAAAAGCATCCAAAAAGAAGCATGCCATGGGATCTTTAACATTCAGTAACAGAGATGTAACTACTGCAAAAGGATTTCATTCAGTTCAACAGGTCTCTACGAGAGTTTCAGCTCGATGGTTTCTCCTGTCTATGTTGATCCTCAGATCACTTTTCCCAGAATTGCTGCAAAAATGTTGCTCCTCACTTCTGAGGGTTCTTGTCAGTTTTGACCATGAACCACTAGAACTTTGTCAAATATTAGATTAGATTCTATCTTCTGTGGGTTCTCATATGCTTCGTTAAACCTGAACCATCATAGAATCTTTTCTTGCAGATCTTGCAAATGTAGGGCTTCTCACCTGTGTGGGCTCTTCTCATGTGAGCCAACAAGTTTCTACTATATCCAAATGCTTTTCCACATGTTTTACAAGAATATGGCCTCTCACCTGTGTGAGTTCTCATGTGGTTTAATAAGTCTGAAGAGACACAGAATCTTTTCTTGCAGGTCTTGCACATGTACGGCTTCTCACCTGTGTGGATTCTTCTCATGTGGACCAACAAGTTACCATTTTGCCCAAACCCTTTTCCACATGTTTTGCAAACATACGGCTTCTCACCTGTGTGAGTTCTCATATGCTTTAATAAGTCTGAGGAGACACAGAATCTTTTCTTGCAGGTCTTGCAAACGTATGGCTTCTCCCCTGTGTGGGCTCTTCTCATGTGGACCAACAAGTTAACATTTTGCCCAAACTCTTTTCCACATGTTTTGCAAACATACGGCTTCTCACCTGTGTGAGTTCTCATATGCTTTAATAAGTCTGAAGAGACACAGAATCTTTTCTTGCAGGTCTTGCAAACGTATGGCTTCTCCCCTGTGTGGGCTCTTCTCATGTGGACCAACAAGTTAACATTTTGCCCAAACTCTTTTCCACATGTTTTGCAAACATACGGCTTCTCACCTGTGTGAGTTCTCATATGCTTTAATAAGTCTGAAGAGACACAGAATCTTTTCTTGCAGGTCTTGCAAACGTATGGCTTCTCACCTGTGTGGGCTCTTCTCACATGGACCAACAAGTTACGACTACATCCAAACCCTTTTCCACATGTTTTGCAAGAATACGGCTTCTCACCTGTGTGGACTATCAGGTGTTTCTTTAAACCTGAGTTACACATAAAGTCTTTCCCACATGTGTCACAGATGAAAGACTTTTTACCTGTTTGAGTATTAGGGTGAATCTCTGACACGTTAGTGTTGTCTACGTTGTTGCTGTGACTTCTGCTCTTGCGTCGTCTCTTCTTTGGTTCTGGCTCTGCATTTCTAGTTGATCCTGAGTCTCCATGCTTGCCTCCTTTCTGATCTTGGCTCTCAGCTTCATGAGAGTTGGGAGAGAGGAGCTGGTGGTCACTGTTTGATTCTGATACCACAGAGGTTAGAACTGGCATGTTGAGCTGCTGGTCAGAGAGAACCTCCTCCTCCTTACAGACATGTTGCTGTGGGAGCTCTGGAGGGACAGACAAAAGAAATAGGCAGAGGTGGGTAGTAACGAGTTACATTTACTCCGTTACATTTACTTGAGTAAGGTTTTGAAAAAATTATACTTCTAGGAATAGTTTTAAATCACTATACTTTTTACTTTTACTTTTACTTTTAGGCTACAATGAGCTTGTTACTTTTCTTTTTACCTCTTGGGTATTCTACGCATCATTGTTTTTATTCCCCCCCCGCGTACGACTCATTTTAATTTTTTATTTTGAAAGAGAGAGAGACTTCCCTAAAAGGCTTTACCACGTGAATGTGTTTCACCAATCAAACGTAGTTGTGCAGTCTCGTCACATGACCATACTCATATTGATCTCAGTGGCGGGACTGGTTAGCTTTACAGTTGTAGCAAAACAAAAATGTCAGAATCAACCGTCGGTAATGCAGACACAGACGAGGAGGAACAGCCCTGGCCTCTCATTGAAAGCATGGTTACCTTAGTAAAAGTGTGAAACAGCAGCTCCATTACCATGTTCTAGTTCTGCCTGCAGAGCCTGGTAAAAAAGTATAAAGGTTTGGAAATTTGTGTTACTTGTGGTTATTTATTTTTTATTTATTATTATTTTATTGATTTTATTTTTTAAGTACTTGAATTTACCTGGATTATTTTTAATTTAAGGTAATTTGTAATTAATTAATTATTTGAATGTATTTAATTGATTGGATGAACTATAATTTGCCTAAAGATGATTATTTTGTACTTTTCTCTGTCTGATTGAATGCTTGTGTTAAAAAGTAAATCAGACGTTACTCAACAGTTACTCAGTACTTGAGTAGTTTTTTCACCAAGCACTTTTTTACTCTTACTCAAGTAATTATTTGGAGGACTACTTTTTACTTTTACTTGAGTCATATTATACATTACCATAATGACTTTATGGTCTCAATCGCTAGTTTGGTCCCGTTTATTTTATGTAAAATAAAATATTAAGCAGGGGATGTTTCAGGACCTGTCAAACAGGATAGAGGCTTTAATTATTGTAAAATCAAAAATTTTAATCTGATGTGTTAAACAGATTTGTCTCACACAACAGGAATAAACTGAATAGTCCAGGTGATATGATATGATCACTTTTTCATAAAAGCATTGAATTGGTATACTTGTACAGTTTGGGGCCCTGAACATTTTCAGAAATGGAACCATTGCAAAAATGCTTTGTGGCGGCCATTTATCTTTCCGCTGTAACCACATTATGTATTTTGCGTCATATCTCATGAACCAAACATGAAAACACACAATAGGTGCTGTCTACACCAGTGTTTTGATGGTCAACGATTATTGTGGACCAACAAGACACTACTTTGTCTGAAAAGTTCTCCACGTTTTGCAAGAATATGGCTTCTCACTTGTATGGATTGTCATATGGCTTTTTAATACTAAAACGTCAAATAGTGTTTTCTCACAGATCTTGCAAATGTACGTCTTATGACCTGTGTGCGATTTCATTTGGACCAACAAGCCATTTTTTGTCTGGAACCTTTTCCACATGTTTTGCAAGAATAAGGCTTCTCACCTGTGTGGAGTATCAGGTGTCTCTGCAATGCTGATTTATACTTTAAGTCTTTCCCACGTGTTACATATGAAAGAGGTTTTACCTGTTTGAGTATTACGGTGAATCTCTGACACGTTAGTGTTGTCTACGTTGTTACTGTGACTTCTGCTCTTGCGTAGTCTCTTCTTTGGTTCTGGCTCTGCATTTCTAGTTGATCCTGAGTCTCCATGCTTGCCTCCTTTCTGATCTTGGCTCTCAGCTTCATGAGAGTTGTGAGAGAGGAGCTGGTGGTCACTGTTTGCTTCTGATACCACAGAGGTTAGAACTGGCATGTTGAGCTGCTGGTCAGAGAGAACCTCATCCTCCTTACAGACATGTTGCTGTGGGAGCTCTGGAGGGACAGAGAACACAATAAATAGGATACTACTGTTATTGTAGAAAAGAACACTTGTTCTCTTTTTCTTGAGACCATAGACTATAGAAATGATGAACGGAGCTTCCGGGTCAGAAAAGTGGAGCCAATGCTAAAACTCATTAAAGCTGCATTCTCTCTAATTTTCAGCAGGCTCCAAAAAGAAGTCGGTTTTATAGATAGATATATAGATATGAGAAAATGACCAACTTCTCACTTAATTTAATACTCAGCAAACATTACCATAATGACTTTGGTCTCAATCGCTACTTTGGTCCCATTTATGTTATGTAAAATAAAAGATTAAGCAGGGGATGTTTCAGGACCTGTCAAACAGGACAGAGGCCTTAATTATTTTTAAAAAATCCAAAATTTAAATCTGATGCTTTAAAACAGAATTTGTCCCACACAGTACAGGGATAAACTGAATAGTCCAGGTGATATGTTCACTTTTTCATAAAAGCATTAAATTGGTAGACTTGTACAGTTTGGGGCCCTGAACATTATCAGACATGGAACCATCGCAAAAATGCTTTGTGGGGGACATTTATTTTTCCGCTGTAACCAGATTACATTATATGTAAATTAGCGGACGCTGTCATCCAAAACGGCCTCTCAGGTGTCTCTGCAATAGTGAATTACACTTAAAGTCTTTCACACGTGTCACATATGAAAGACTTTTTACCTGTTTGAGTATTACGGTAAATCTCTGACACGTTAGTGTTGTCTACGTTGTTGCTGTGACTTCTGCTCTTGCGTCGTCTCTTCTTTGGTTCTGGCTCTGCATTTCTAGTTGATCCTGAGTCTCTATGCTTGCCTCCTTTCTGATCTTGGCTCTCAGCTTCATGAGAGTTGGGAGAGAGGAGCTGGTGGTCACTGTTTGCTTCTGATACCACAGAGGTTATAACTGGCATGTTGAGCTGCTGGTCAGAGAGAACCTCCTCCTCCTTACAGACATGTTGCTGTGGGAGCTCTGGAGGGACAGACCACAAAAGACATAGGATACTACTGTTATTGGAGAAAAGAACAGAACACTTGCTCTCTTCTTCCTGAGACCATATACTGTAAAAAATAATGAACGGAGCTTCCGGGTCAGAAAAGTGGAGCCAATGCTAAAGCTATTTTAAAGCTGCATTCTCTCTAATTTTCAGCTGGCTCCAAAAAGATTTTTTTATAGAAGTCCATGTGAAAATAACCCTACTTCTCACTTAATTTATTACTCTGTAAACATTATCATAATGACTTTAAGGTCTCAATCGCTAGTTTGGTCCCATTTATTTTATGTAAAATAAAAGATTAAGCAGGGGATGTTTCAGGACCTATCATACAGGATAGAGGCTTTAATCATTGTAAAATCAAAAATTTAAATGTGATGTGTTAAACAGATTTGGCCCACACAGTACAGGGATAAACTGAATAGTCCAGGTGATATGTTCACTTTTTCATAAAAGCATTGAATTGGTAGAGTTGTACAGTTTGGGGCACTGAACATTTTCAGAAATGGAGCCATCACAAAAATGCTTTGTGGCGGCCATTTATCTTTCCGCTGTAACCAGATTATGTATTTTGTATCATATCTCATGAACCAAACATGAAAACACACAATAGGTAAGGTCTACCCCAATGTTTTTACGGACAACGATTAGTTGGACCTAAAACCTATAACTGAATAGATATGTATTTATTAAATATAAGGACCAGTTGTTGATGTGTTATAACTTGGGTCCCTCCAGTTTGGGAACCACTGTCATCAGGGTTAATGAACAAAAGGATTACGTATTTAAAATTCTTCACCACTAGTTCACAACCTTTTTGGTCTGAGGTCCCCCCACAGTCCTGTCAGATGAGCTCACGTACCCCTTCATCAATTCCCAAAGTATGCAAAGAAGTGACTCTTGTTATGATTTGATACTATAAATTAAATGTAATTGAATACCTTAGTAAACACAGATAGTTTATGGGCTAAATTGCTAGTTCTAGGTTGTCTTCAATACAGCAGCATGATGTCAATTTAGTAAATTATGGTCCCATTTATCTAAGAATAGACTATAAAGCAGGGGATGCTTTAGGACCTGAAAATCAGGACAGAGGCTTATATTATATCATGTAAAGTAAAAAATGTATGTTGGATTTGTTTAAATAGACTTGTCCAACACAGTACAGGGATAAAGTGAATAGTCCAGGTGATATGTTCACTTTAGGTGATGTCAATAGGTGCTGTCTACACCAGTGTTTTGATGGTCAACGATTAGTGTGGACCAACAAGACACTACTTTGTCTGAAAAGTTTTCCACGTTTTGCAAGAATATGGCTTCTCACTTGTATGGATTGTCATATGCCTTTTTAATACTGAAACGTCAAATAATGTTTTCTCACAGATCTTGCAAATGTACGGCTTATGACCTGTGTGGGATTTCATGTGGACCAACAAGCCATTTTTTGTCTGGAACATTTTTTACATGTTTTGCAAAAATAAGGCTTCTCACCTGTGTGGATTCTCAGGTGTTTCTTTAAACCTGAATTATACTTAGTCTTTCCCACATGTGTCACATATGAAAGACTTTTTACCTGTTTGAGTATTAGGGTGAATCTCTGACACATTAGTGTTGTCTAGGTTGTTGCTGTGACTTCTGCTCTTGCGTCGTCTCTTCTTTGGTTCTGGCTCTGCATTTCTAGTTGGTCCTGAGTCTCCATGCTTGCCTCCTTTCGGATCTTGGCTCTCAGCTTCATGAGAGTTGTGAGAGAGGAGCTGGTGGTCACTGTTTGCTTCTGATTCCACAGAGTTTATAACTGGCATGTTGAGCTGCTGGTCAGAGAGAACCTCCTCCTCCTTACAGACATGTTGCTGTGGGAGCTCTGGAGGGACAGACAACAAAAGAAATAGGATACTACTGTTATTGTAGAAAAGAACAGAACACTTGCTCTCTTTTTCCTGAGACCGTAGACTGTAAAAATTATGGATGGAGCCAATGCTGAAGCTCATTAAAGCTGCATTCTCTCTTATTTTCAGCAGGCTCCAAAAAGAAGTCTGTTTTAGTGTATGAGAAAATTACCCTACTTATCATTTAAAAGGTACAATATGTAACATTTCTGCTTTAAAATGTCTAAAAATGACCATACCGAGTTCTGTTCTTACACTATCCCAAATGTTTCCACCAAATGTCAAACCCAGAGAAATCTGTTATTTTATTTTCAGACACGGCACGTTTCCTTTAGTCGCCCGTCAGTGGCGTCATATAACCTTTCACCCTCCAGTTACTCTAACTTCCGTCAGAACCATAGACAGTATGGTCAGAACACTGGCACCTAGATGATATGTTCAGGAGTAATTGTAAATCATACAAAAAAAATACTTGTAACCGTAATACTGCTTTTTTTTGCCATACAGCATCATTTTGTGATTAATTACATCCCACTTTTTATCACAGTAATACAACAGAGATCTTATCTATTTTGAAAGTTCAATATCGATAGCTTGACGTTACTACAATGTGCTAACGTTGATGCTAAAGCTTTGTGGGTAACATTATGAGGTTACAACATCGTTAAACACGCTAAGAAAGTTATTTTTAGTATGACTGTTTCGACCACAGCTAACAGGACTGAGCTAACCCATGAATAACTTCACTAGTAACGTTAACTTTAGCTGTATACATAGATGATTAATCTAATGCTAATTTAGCCAAAGTAGCACACCCCGGTTTGCCTGCCTCACTCCCCCGGCGCAGAGAGACTCAGTCGGGATGACAGCTGACAACAGCCCCAGGACATAGCTAGCTAGTTACCGTTAGCCCCCAGTCAGCTATCAGCCAGCTACTTTCATTACAGCAACCCCCGGCCAGAACTTATCTCCAGTGCCTGGTGCTTACGAAGCTAACGGCAGTTTAATTAAACGTCGGGAAACAGACTATATCAGACCCAGCACCGAGTCACAACAGCGGCCATCCATAGCGATAGCTACATGTCCGTAGCGCTACCAGTGTATGTGCCGAAAATCTCCTCCCTGCCGAATTTCTCCCCCCTTTGCGTTTAGCTGTCTTTACGGTTAGCTAAATTAACCTGACAAAAGGTGGGTTAAGCACCAAAACGAAAAGTTAAGATTACTGAAAAGTGAAGGGGAGATAATTCCGGGCAACTGGGAGATGTTCTGCTGCTGCACAACAGGCATCGAACGTCCTGGACGCTGTCGCGGAGATTCCCCCGGCAATCCCCACCCACACCCGTCTCTCAGCCTCGTTTAGCAGCTAGCTAGCGTTACAACAAACCCCGTCCGCCCCGGTGTTGAAACCATCCAAAAGGTGACATTGATATGTGAAATATTTTGTGTTTTAGCTGCTGGCTACTGTTAGCTTGCTGGCTCACTAGCTAACTGGTCAGCTACAAATAAAACCAATCAAGAAAAACATAATTATGTTGGGGAAACTGCAGCTATTTTATTACAATAACATGAATAAACGTTACTAAACGTAACGTGAATAAACTTGAACGGGTAAACTCGTCCGTGAACTAATGCATTCTAACCGGCAGCGATGGTGTTTAACACTAAAAACTCCCATAATTACACGCAACTTCCCAACGTCATCAAAAGTCCAGTTTTACCGTCCATTGTTTTGGTTGAGAGACCCCTAGCGGCAGAAAGTTACATATTGTACGTTTAATGTATTACTCCGTAAACATTATCATAATGACTCTATGGTCTCAATCGCTAGTTTGGTCCCATTTATTTTATGTAAAATAAAAGATAAAGCAGGGGATGTTTCAGGACCCTAATAAAAGTCTCTTTTATATAGGTCTTAGTGGTCCCCTAATACTGTATCTGAAGTCTCTTTTATATAGACCTTAGTGGTCCCCTAATACTGTATCTGAAGTCTCTTTTATATAGACCTTAGTGGTCCCCTAATACTGTATCTGAAGTCTCTTTTATATAGGCCTTAGTGGTCCCCTATTACTGTATCTGAAGTCTCTTTTATATAGGCCTTAGTGGTCCCCTAATACTGTATCTGAAGTCTCTTTTATATAGACCTTAGTGGTCCCCTAATACTGTATCTGAAGTCTCTTTTATATAGGTTTTAGTGGTCCCCTAATACTGTATCTGAAGTCTCTTTTATATAGGCCTTAGTGGTCCCCTAATACTGTATCTGAAGTCTCTTTCCGGAAACTCAGCCTTGGTGCAGAATTACAGCCACTAGAGCCAGTCCCACAATGAGCTTTCCTTAGGATGTGCCATTTCTGTGTCTGTAGCTTTAACTGCTATTGAGAAGGAGAGGGGGGGGCAAAGTGGAGGGTGGGTGTGTGGCCTTGACCATCTGCCACTTTGCTCGTTTGAAAGCCATGATGTCTCTCTCTCTCATGGGCGGACCAAATTCTCTGGGCAGGCAAAGCAGAGAAAGGGGAGGTAACCTTTCTCCTTATGACCTCATAAGGAGAAGATTCCAGATTGGTCCATCTGAGCTTTCATTTTCTCAAAGGCAGAGCAGGATACCCAGGGCTCAGTTTACACCTATCACCATTTCTAGCCACTGGGGGACCATAGGCAGGCTGGGGGGACGCATATATTCATGTTACAAAACCTCATAAAGTAAACTTTTCATGCCATGGGACCTTCAAATCATTTAATTTTGATCATATGGCCTTAGCAATAAACAAGCCGTTTTTTTAATGTCGCTGATTATTGTTTAGTAGGCCTAGCTTTTTTTTTTTTACTTTCTTAAAAAGTATCAGTTCAGGCACCATTTTAAAAATAACGCTTTTGCACCGATATTGGAAAAAAAAACTAATTATACCCAATCCTAAACAGGACAGAGCCTTTTATTATTTCAATATCAAAAATTTAAATCTGATGTGTTGAACAGATTTGTCCCACACAGTAATAATAAACTATATAGTCCAGGTGATATAATCACTTTTTCATAAAAGCATTGAATTGGTACACTTGTACAGTTTCAGATTCAGCAACTGCACGGCCTATTTCTCGCTTAAAAGGTGTATCGCCATTCAGCGTTATGGCGATGCGAGAAAAAATTTGGGTGCACCTAAATTTTGTGCTGGTGCACCTAAATAAAAAAAGTTAGGTGCACCAGTGCAACCAAGGCAAAAAGTTAGTGTGGAGCCCTGCCAATCGTTATATTTTTATAAAAGCGTCTGCTACGGAGCCATAACGTGAGGTACAAGGTAATGGAGCCTTTTATACATTGTCGTGTTTCTTTACAAATAAACAATGGACAAATAGACTCTGTAACATGTTAACAACAGAGGGTGCAGTTATGTAGGAGTGAATGAAGACTAGAAAGCAAGCGAGCACAGAAGTTTAGCTAAAAATAATGAATAAATGGTAGAAATAAATAGCTGATAATAAGTAGTACCAAAGAGTTGTAATGAGTAGCTAAAAGAAGTGGAGAAAGGGTTATAATAGTAACCTGAAAGTACTGCATAAGCAACTTATATGGTTAGCTGAAAGTTATGGATTAATAGTTAAAACATTCAGCCTCACTTTAGGTAGATATAGTAGTAAGATTGCTAACCAAACCAACTTAAACATTTACAATTCAACAAGTATGACAAAATAACAATATCTACTTTTATATAATGAATAGTTACACAATTGGAACAGATAGATATTCGGGGTGGTACGGTTCATGAAAAAACATCCAAACCGTTTGGTTCGCTTGTCTCCGTTCGGAGCATGTGTGCGTCGCACGGTTCGTCAGTACACTGTTAATGTGCAGTAATCACTTACTGCCGTAGTGCCCACTTTCAACACCTATGTTAAAACACTTACTGGAAATAACGAGCAGGATGAGCGTGACGAATGCAACCCATGGCAGCTGATTGGACGAACGCGTCACATTGATCTGGCTGCTCCCGAATTTCAAAACAGACTCTAATGGCATCTCATTCTGAATACGATCTTGTATTTTACAAAAATAGTTCACTGAAATGTGTTTCTGAAAACCACGATATATAGCTCTGTATTTTTTTACAAAGTGGGCTAAATGTTCAGTTCTAAGTCAAAGCCACTTTTCACAAGCTCTTTTATTAAAACAGTTTGTGATTCAAATAAAATGCAAAGACAGGGTTTCCTTTACCAGTTTGAAAATATACAGCTGCAACACATGTAAATGAAAGTTATCTAAAAATAAATAGCCTAGGAGATATATATATATATATATATATATATATATATATATATATATATATATATATATATATATCTGAGAAAGCTCCTTCATAAGCTTTCAACAACAATAACAGACTGATTAAAAGAGAAAGAGGACGCCCGGATAGCTCAGTTGGTAAATATAGAGGTTTGACTCCGACCTGCGGCCCTTTCCTACATGTCACCCCCCCCCCTCTCCCCTTTCATGTCTTCAGCTGTCCTATCAAAATAAAGGCCGAAATCTTTAGAAAAAAAAAAGAACGACCTAAAGACCGGGGGAGTGCGATGGACTGAAGCATATGCTAGGCTACTCAGAGAGTGAAGGCTGACTCATTAGCGGCGTTACACCCGTCTTGTGTAGACTATGAAATGTCTGTATCGTCACTGCGCTGCATTTTTATGAACTATGATCAATCAGGCTCCGTCTCTTACACGCTATTACTCAACCAACTGAAGTTAGTTGCATTTAATAACTTCTAATGTGTGTTTCACCGTGGCGGCCGCAGTAACAGAGAGTTACCAGCGGAAACACTGGTACCAATACAGGTTTCCCTCTCATACTTAACAATATACAGCTGTGTTAATAATACAGGTTTCCCTCTCATACTTAACAATATACAGCTGTGTTCATAATACAGGTTTCCCTCTCATACTTAACAATATACAGCTGTGTTAATAATACAGGTTTCCCTCTCATATTTAACAATATACAGCTGTGTTAATAATACAGGTTTCCCTCTCATATTTAACAATATACAGCTGTGTTAATAATACAGGTTTCCTCTCATACTTAACAATATAAAGCTGTGTTAATAACCAAATTGGTCGCACTCTTGAGCCCTGAAATTGTGTCATAACCACGAGACTTACTGTCACACAGTAGAGGAATTACCGTATAGTACAGGAGAAGCTCACAGGCAGTTTGGACTTCCATTAGCTGTTTAGGTTTAATTACTAATGTTAACTAGCATGTTAGTGATCTATAATTAGCCTGTGTCTATGTTATCTCCTTACATATACCTACGCTCTCCGTCTCTGTAAGATTGGGAATGATTGAGATTTCTCTCGGCACAGCTACCAGAAGACTTCACACTTTCAGACACGTTGCTCACGTCACATCTACGTCTTCAAGCTCAGTTGGAGGCTGCTCAGTAACGCTCAGCCAGCACCGGGAAAGAGACTTCTGATATCCTTCACTGGTCTCAGACCAGAGACAAGAGGTCTGCTGGTCCATTATATATATGTCAATGCTGTGAACTCACCTATCCTGTGTAACATATAGAACCAGGATTCAAATAGTAGCGGTTAAACTCACCTATCCTGTGTAACATATAGAACCAGGATTCAAATAGTAGCGGTTAAACTCACCTATCCTGTGTAACCTGATTTCTGGTCTCCAAACGCCATCCAACAGTCTGCGCTGCCGAGCGATCTCTTCCTCGTACTCGACGATAGTTTTTTCAACAACTCGGAATATTTCTTCAGCAGCAGCAGTTAGTCGCTCGGTGACAAACTCTCTCAAACACTCAACTGAAGACATTGTTGCTTAGTTCCAGCTGAAAGAATCATCTGCTCTACGACTACAATACCGTCTTCCAGCTCATTCAACAGCAGCATGCAGCTAACGCTACGGCCAGCAGACTTGTTTACTTCCGCTGGCTGTCACACTCATTAAGGTCCGAAAGGGAACGGGAGGGAGCTTTTCTTTCTGCTTTTAGCTGAGGGCGTTTTATTCTAACTTGTGTGTTTAACATCTGCTCATTTCAACAGTAGACCATACTGTTGGAATTATATTCGATTTGTCGAGTTGTGAAGGTTTTTCACTAATGTGTTCAAATTGAAAACGGAATTTGGTAAATCAGCTTTTCCTCAAAAAGAGAACGGGCTATTTCTGCTTAAATTAACGTGAGACAGTCGGGCCTTCTATCACATAAACACCTATGAGGAACATATGTGTATAAATACTTAAAGTTATCATGTTATTGTAGTAGTCTTTGTATCTAAAGTGTGTTTTCCTCTTCTCTCCTCCAGCAGTTCCCTGAACGGCCGTTACAGAGCGGTCAGACAGCGACCCTCAGTGGCAGCTTGGTGGAACTGCAGCTGCTACTTCTTCATAAAACCAGCAGTCAGGGGGAGGGTTTCTCTTCCTGCTTCCAACAACAGTTTAACACCAAATAATGGCATCACATGACGTGTACCTCTATAGAAAAAAATGAATAAGCAGAGGTGTAAGAAGTCTTCTGGATATTTCTTATACTAATTTCAGAGTACCCCTGAAATCTATCTGTCTAGTATACAGTTTTTAGACTACGTATTGTGGTATCTGAGGGCCTATAAGGTTAAAGTCTGTATAAAGCTCAAATGTGCTGAGACATCATGAGCACTGTGTTAGTGACGTAAGTTTCCTGATTTTCCTCTCAGTGGAGTAATGTGTTGAAGAGGATGTTCTATGTGATTCTGTGATTGGTGGCCGAGTGGGATCACTTAATTTATGTGTAGTGTTGGAGCCCCTCAGATGGATTCTGAACTTTACTTGCCAACTCACATCTGTTTACTTTATCTAACATGTTACCTAAACGTACCCCTTATAACCCTGTTCTTGCTGAAGCAAGACCAAGTGCATTATTGGCTGTGCACTCTCCAAGCTCTGCAGGGCTTGTATTGATGCTGAAAACTTGATGTAATAAAACCTTTATGATCAAGTACAGTGTCAAGCGGATTTCCTTTTCCACACATCATCACACCATCACAACTAAAGATACCACAGTATTCATTTCATAATGTATATTAAGCAACTTTTTCCAAATTGTCACAATTGTTTAATTACATTTTTAACACAGCTGGATGTTGTTCTGCTGAGTTCTCAAAGTGTAAATGAGTTAGGGTTTGAACACATGAAACGGTTTTCATTTTATTCTCTAAAAATAATTGGAACCGGAAACTGTTTTGATATACTTTATTGTCCCCATGGGGGAATTTGACTTAAACCATCAACAGATATGGGCACCCAACACCAGCAAACAGATGACATGAAAGAGTTCACGGATAATGAACAAATACCCACCCTGAGACATTAATCAGTTTGTGGTTTTGTACTGCAGTACAGCCTCTAAGCTCTGCTTATCTTAGGCTCCGGTTTAAAATTCCAACCGATACCGATTTTGATGATACAGGAAGGTTCCCAAACCATGCAGTCATTCTATAGTTGGAAACATGCTCCAAAACAGTCTGATGAATAACTTTCAATCATTGTTCATTTATTCAACCAAATGCTGAACATTTGGCCACAATCTGCTCAAAAACAAAAGGTAAAAATGCCCTTTAACATTCAATAGGATTTCTTAAACAGAACTAAAAAACAGTGATGTCAGTCACTCTGAAATGTAAATCCTGACTTCTTGTGCAGGAGGCTTCATATAGAAGTATCACATACTACTCGAGGTACATGGATTTAAAGTCCTTGTTAAAGGTCCCATGACATGGTGCTCTTTGGATGCTTTTATATAGACCTTAGTGGTCCCCTAATACTGTATCTGAAGTCTCTTTTATATAGACCTTAGTGGTCCCCTAATACTGTATCTGAAGTCTCTTTCCCGAAATTCAGCCTTGATGCAGAATTCCAGCCACTAGAGCCAGTCCCACAATGAGCTTTCCTTAGGATGTGCCATTTCTGTGTCTGAAGCTATTGAGGAGGAGAGAGGGAGGGGCAAGGTGGCCTTGACCAACTGCCACTTTTCTCGTTTGAAAGCCATGATGTCTCTCTCTCATGGGTTGGCCAAATTCTCTGGGCGGGCAAAGCAGAGAAAGGGGAGGTAATCTTGTTTGTTATGACCTCATAACAAGCAGATTCCAAAACGGCTCACCTGAGCTTTCATTTTCTCAAAGGCAGAGCATAATACCCAGGGTTCGGTTTATACCTATCACCATTTCTAGCCACTGGGGGACCATAGACAGGCTGGGGGAACTCATATTAATGTTAAAAAACCTCATAAAGTGAAATTTTCATGCCATGGGACCTTTAAACTTTAAACTAAAGGTGATTCTGAGATACTTTGTAAATTAGCATTTGGCAAAAACAGCCATGAAGTTCACATAATTGTTTTAACAGCCACTACTGTCCACTCACTGTGAAAATACTGTTAATAACAGAAGTATTAGTCATATGAAGAGAAACTTTAAATTAAGATATTTACATCTCATCTATGTTCAAAGTATTTAACATTCAGTAACAGAGATGTAACTACTGTAAAAGTATTTCATTCAGTTCAACAGGTCTCTACGAGAGTTTCAGCTCGATGGTTTCTCCTGTCTATGTTGATCCTCAGGTCACTTTTCACACAATTGCTGCAAAAATGTTGCTCCTCACTTCTGAGGGTTCTTGTCAGTTTTGACCATGAACCAATATAACTTTATAATCAAAATTCAAAAGATCAATATTAGATGAGATTTTATCCTCTGTGAGTTCTCATATGCTTTAATAAATCTGAAGAGACACAGAATCTTTTTCTGCAGGTCTTGCAAACGTACGGCTTCTCACCTGTATGGGCTCTTTTCATGTGGGACAACAAGCCACTACTACGCCAAACCCTTTTCCACACGTTTTGCAAGGATATGACTTCTCACCTGTGTGAGTTCTCATATGATTTTCCAGGTGATGTTTACGTTGGAAATCTTTTCCACATGTTTTGCAGGAATACGGCCTCTCACCTGTGTGTGTTCTCATATGACTTTTTAATGCTGAAGAGTCAAAGACTCTTTTACCACAGGTCTTGCAAATGTACGGCTTCTCTCCTGTGTGTGTTCTCATATGGACCAACAAGCCACTACTATGCACAAACCCATTTCCACATGTTTTGCAAGAATATAGCTTCTCACCTGTGTGAGTTCTCATGTGGTTTTTTAAAGCTGAAGCCTCACAGAATCTTTTCTTGCAGGTCTTGCAAATGTACGGCTTCACACCTGTGTGGATTCTCATGTGAATTTCCAGGTGATGTTTACGTCTGAAATCTTTTCCACATGATTTGCAAGAATAAGGCTTCTCACCTGTGTGAGTTCTCATGTGGAGCAACAATCCACTACTACGCCCAAACCCTTTTCCACATGTTTTGCAAGAATATGGCTTCTCACCTGTGTGAGTTCTCATGTGGTTTTTTAAAGCTGAAGCTTCACGGAACCTTTTCCTGCAGGTCTTGCAAACGTACGGCTTCACACCTATGTGGATTCTCATGTGGATTTCCAGGTGATGTTTACATCTGAAATCTTTTCCACATGTTTCACAAGAATAAGTCTTCTCACCTGTGTGGATTCTCAGGTGTATCTGCAATGCTGAGTTACACTTAAAGTCTTTCCCACATGTGTCACATATGAAAGACTTTTTACCTGTTGGAGTATTAGGGTGAATCTCTGACACGTTAGTGTTGTCTACGTTGTTGCTGTGACTTCTGCTCTTGTGTCGTCTCTTCTTTGGTTCTGGCTCTGCATTTCTAGTTGATCCTGAGTCTCCATGCTTGCCTCCTTTCTGGTCTTAAGATTTGGATCAAACGATCAAAAGAGACAAACATCACCTTATTAATGAACGCTCATTTAGACTTAAATACTCCGTGTTCTCTTTATTAAAGGCTGGATGCAAAACAATCAGAGACACAAAGACCTCTACGGAGAGAATTGATGTCAAACAACACAACATGACGGCAAAGAGACACGACTAAAGTTTACTCTTTGAGACAGAGTTTAGGTTTTGTGGGTGGCTCAAATATGTTTTACTGCTCCAGATATTTAAATTTTTACGGCCAAAACAGTCTCTTTTGATAGTAAAGGTTGCTGCCCGCTGGCCTAGTTGAATGTGAGTGGATATCTGAAGAAAGAAACTTGAAAAGTATCTGGGAGAACATTAATTTAAACATGGAACATGCATGTGTGAAAAAGCTTTCTATCTGTCGACAGAAGTAAATATTCTCTTCTGTTAGAACGGGAAATCATTCTCAGAAACCTCTTCTGATGAATGAAGGATATGTAACATTATTACACAGGTTGATTTACAATTAGACTAAAGAGATAAATACGAAGAACAAACCTTTCTCAAGACACCAAACATCTTCAATAGTGTTTCTCCACTTTAACCTTTCATCTACAGTCATTCCACAGACTTTAGTTTGCACCACTAATATAGAGTAAGAACTATCAAATACTACTCAAGGTACATGAATTTTAGGTCCTTGTTAAAAAAACATGATTCTGTGATACTTAAAAGGAACATTTGGCAAAACCAAAGTTCACAAGTTCACATCATTACTTTAAAAGCCACTACTGTCCACTCACTGTGAAACTCACATTCTCCCTTGATTTGGGAGATTACAAATGTTTCCAAAAACATACTGCTAATAATAAAAGTAAGTTATATGAAGAGAAACTTTACATTAAAGCTCCATTGTGTAATTTTTTGAGTTGATTCTCAGCAAAAACCCATTTGTTCTTTTACAAATATGTGCTCATTCATGTGTAATGAGCCCTTTTAAACTCAGTGGCACAATGACGAATGGCAGGGAGAGGGAGAAGATAACCAAGGAAGTTAAAAAGAGAATTAAAATGACAACGCTACAGGCAAGCAACAAGACCAAAGTTAATATTGGAATGGCTTTTTCAAGATGGAAAGAGCTCATAAGGAGCAAGGATTTTAAAAAGGGACACCAAAGTTTCCTGCTTTCTTCTCAAAAGGTAATTATGCTTATTTGTGTAAATTCAAAGTTTCATAGTTGCTTGACTAACTATAGCATGGTTGTGCATAACACTAGAACAACATCTAGGATACTTTTCCTTGCGTCAATAATGAAAAAGGATTGTCTGCCTTGTAACATAGACGTAATCATATGTGTCGTGATTTCCCTGGCAGACAACTCACATAATGGAGTTGTAACACAGACTAGCTACAGCTAGAACAGCTGCATGTAAACTCCTACGCTGAAAACATTGCCTTACACTATTAATCCCGTACAATATACAGAATAACAATAGCACTGATACTTTACTAACATTAGCTTGCATATGTTTGGGAACCTGATAGCTAATGTTAGCAATGAAATGGTACCAAAATAACGTATAACTATTATTACACTGGAAGGAACACTCACGGAACACCCCCCCCCCACGAAGCTCCGACCTGCTGAGGAGCAGAAGCCGCACCTTCGCCAAAATGAAAACTGAATAACAAAACTATTTTGGTACATTTACTCGCCATGTGGCAGATAGCCATACAGATAGATTTAATTTATTAATTATATATTATTTAAATTTAATATTTAGTATTAAATAATTGTAAAATGTAGTACAGAGTCTGTAGTCTGAGAACTTACGTGTCACAAACAGCAATTCCACAACTGTACATCAGCGTGAAAGACGACATACTAAAGGAGATCAAAGACATATTGTGGATATTTAAAATGTCTTACAGTTCCAGTGTTAAATATTTTTTAGAAATTAAAGTTTATTGATTTTTGAAAAGGTGTACCTGTATTATAATGCCATTATCATAGGCTATTAGATGCAAATGGTCTCTCGATGACAATATTATCGTTTATCGCAATAATTTCTGGGACAATTTATCGTCCAGCAAAATTTGTTATCGTGACAGGCCTACAAGTTACTATTATATCCAAACTCTTTTGCACATGTTTTGCAGAAATATGGCTTCTCACCTGTGTGAATTCTCATATGCTTTAGTAATGCTGAAGAGTCATAGAATATTTTCCCACAAGTCTTGCAAATGTATGGCTTCTCTCCTGTGTGGATTGTCATGTGGACTAACAAGGCACAACTATATCTGAAATTTTTTCCACGTTTTGCAAAAATACGGCTTCTCTCCTGTGTGGGTTCTCATGTGGACCAACAAGTTATTATTTAGCCCAAACTCTTTTCCACATGTTTTGCAAAAATAAGGCTTCTCACCTGTGTGAGTTGTCATGTGGATTAATAAGTCTGAAGAGATACAGAATCTTTTCCTGCAGGTCTTGCAAACGTATCGCTTCTCACCTGTGTGGGCTCTTCTCATGTGGACCAACAAGTTACGACAACAACCAAACCTTTTTCCACATGTTTTGCAATAATATGACTTCTCACCTGTGTGGATTCTCTGGTTTTTCTTCAAACCTGAATTACACTTAAAGTCTTTCCCACATGTGTCACATATGAAAGAGGTTTTACCTGTTTGAGTATTAGGGTGAATCTCTGACACGTTAGTGTCTACGTTGTTACTGTGACTTCTGCTCTTCTGTCGTCTCTTCTTTGGTTCTGGCTCTGCATTTCTAGTTGATCCTGAGTCTCCATGCTTGACTCCTTTCTGATCTTGGCTCTCAGCTTCATGAGAGTTGTGAGAGAGGAGCTGGTGGTCACTCTTTGCTTCTGATTCCACAGAGGTTAGAACTGGCATGTTGAGCTGCTGGTCAGAGAGAACCTCCTCCTCCTTACAGACATGTTGCTGTGGGAGCTCTGGAGGGACAGACAACAAAAGAAATAGGATACTGCTGTTATTGGAGAACAGAACACTTGCTGTCTTCTTCCTGAGACCATATACTGTACAACACTGGTTCACAACCTTTTTAGTCTGAGGTCCCCCCACAGTCCTGTCAGATGAGCTCACGTACCCCTTCATCAATTCCCAAAGTATGCAAAGAAGTGACTCTTGTTATGGTTTGATACTATAAATTAAATGTAATTGAATACCTCAGTAAACACAAAGAGTTTATGGGCTAAATTGCTAGTTCTATGTTGTCTTCAATACAGCAGCATGATGTCAATTTAGTAAATTATGGTCCCATTTATCTAAGAATAGACTATAAAGCAGGGGATGCTTTAGGACCTGAAGATCAGGACAGAGGCTTATATTATATCATGTAAAGTTAAAAATGTATGTCGGATTTGTTTAAACAGACTTCTCCAACACAGTACAGGGATAAAGTGAATAGTCCAGGTGATATGTTCACTTTTTCATAAAAGCACTGAATTGGTACACTTGTACAGTTTGGGGCCCTGAACATTTTCAGAAATGCAGCCATGGCAAAAACACCTCATGGTGGCTATTTAACTTTCCGCTGTAACCAGATTGTATATTATGCATCATATCTCCTGAACCAAACATGAAAACACACATAAGGTGCTGTCTACACCAGTGTTTTGATGGTCAACGATTAGTGTGGACCAACAAGACACTACTTTGTCTGAAAAGTTTTCCACGTTTTGCAAGAATATGCCTTCTCACTTTTATGGATTGTCAAATGCCTTTTTAATACTGAAACGTCAAATAATGTTTTCTCACAGATCTTGCAAATGTACGGCTTATGACCTGTGTGGGATTTCATGTGGACCAACAAGCCATTTTTTGTCTGAAACCTTTTTCCACATGTTTTGCAAGAATAAGGCTTCTCAGTCTTTCCCACATTTGTCACATATGAAAGAGGTTTTACCTGTTTGAGTATTAGGGTGAATCTCTGACACGTTAGTGTTGTCTACGTTGTTACTGTGACTGCTGCTCTTTTGTCGTCTCTTCTTTGGTTCTGGCTCTGCATTTCTAGTTGATCCTTAGTCTCCATGCTTGCCTCCTTTCTGATCTTGGCTCTCAGCTTCATTAGAGTTGTGAGAGAGGAGCTGGTGGTCACTGTTTGCTTCTGATACCACAGAGGTTATAACTGGCATGTTGAGCTGCTGGTCAGAGAGAACATCCTCCTCCTTACAGACATGTTGCTGTGGGAGCTCTGGAGGGACAGACAACAAAAGAAATAGGATACTACTGTTATTGGAGAAAAGAACAGAACACTTGCTCTCTTTTTCCTGAGACCATAGACTGTAAAAAATAATGGAAGGAGCTTCTGGGTCAGAAAAGTGGATCAAATGCTGAAGCTCATTAAAGCTGCATTCTCTCTAATTTTCAGCCAGCTCCAAAAAGATTTTTATAGAAGTCCATGTGAAAATGACCCGACTTCTCACTTAATTTATTACTCCGTAAACATTATCATAATGACTTTATAGTCTCAATCACTAGTTTGGTCCCTTTTATTTTATGCAAAATAAAAGATTAGATTAGCAGTGGATGTTTCAGGACCTGTCAAACAGGATAGAGAGGCTTTAATAATTTTAAAATAAAAAATTTAAATATGATGTGTTAAACAGATTTGTCCCACACAGTACAGGGATAAACTGAATAGTCCAGGTGATATGTTCACTTTTTCATAAAAGCATTGAATTGGTAGAGTTGTACAGTTGGGGCACTGAACATTTTCAGAAATGGAGCCATCGCAAAAATGCTTTGTGGCGGCCATTTAACTTTCCGCTGTAACCAGATTATGTATTTTGCATCATATCTCCTGAACCAAACATGAAAACACATAATAGGTGCTGTCTACACCAGTGTTTTGATGGTCAACGATTAGAGTGGACCAACAAGACACTACTTTGTCTGAAAAGTTTTCCACGTTTTGCAAGAATATGGCTTCTCACTTTTATGGATTGTCAAATGCCTTTTTAATACTGAAACGTCAAATAATGTTTTCTCACAGATCTTGCAAATGTACGGCTTATGACCTGTGTGGGATTTCATGTGGACCGACAAGCCATTTTTTGTCTGAAACCTTTTTCCACGTTTTGCAAGAATAAGGCTTCTCAGTCTTTCCCACAATTGTCACATATGAAAGAGGTTTTACCTGTTTGAGTATTAGGGTGAATCTCTGACACATTAGTGTTGTCTACGTTGTGACTTCTGCTCTTGCGTCGTCTCTTCTTTGGTTCAGGCTCTGCATTTCTAGTTGATCCTGAGTCTCCATGCTTGCCTCCTGTCTGATCTTGGCTCTCAGGTTCATGAGAGTTGTGAGAGAGGAGCTGGTGGTCACTGTTTGCTTCTGATACCACAGAGGTTATAACTGGCATGTTGAGCTGCTGGTCAGAGAGAACCTCCTCCTCCTTACAGACATGTTGCTGTGGGAGCTCTGGAGGGACAGACAACAAAAGTAATAGGATACTAATGTAGCTCAGCGCAAATTCTTTCAGGAAGACCTAACAAGTAATCAGTCTCTCTGAAGCGAATCAGGGCTGGAGGCGTTCACCTTCTGATAATCCAATCAGGATCGGCCAAGGATCCCATAGGCCAATCACAGCGTTACATCACTGTTTTAAAAGCTGCTTCTCTCCCTGTGCTATCAGCTGTCATTTCAGGAAGACGTCGTTTTGCTTCACCTTTCACGGCGCATCTCGGTTGGTAGCTGCTGATGTCTATCCTGGAGGACTTCTCTCTCATCTTGTTCCTGTCTAGCGGCTATTCCGCTGCACTAGGGACTCGTTGCCCGGCACTGCTCGGACCGCAGCGGCCTCCTGCCGCCCGACGCTAAGCTATCAGCGTTGAACGCACCTTCAGTCGGTTCCATCGCAGCAGGGGGACCGGCGGGTTCGCATCAGTTCGACCATTCAACCCTTCAAAGCTAAGTTGTCTCATCGGGCTGAGTAATGTTCATTCATGGTGCCGCCACCGGGCACGCGGTCCGGTTCGTTGCGGCTAGAGTTCCGGGTGCGTCTAATCACTGGATTCATCCAGGGTTGCGCTGTGTCTGGGGGTTCCCTACCATAAATGCTGTAATGAGTCAGCCGGGGCTTTGTTTTCCTTTAATACCTGCAACAGGTCTGGACGAGCACATAGGGCAGCTCGGTATTCTCTTCAAGTGCTTAGTAGGGTAGCTGCTCTATCTTTTCTACGTTTGCTATTGTGTGCTCATGCATTCAGCGTCGTTTAAATCACGTGCGCATTTGCGGTGGTATGCGGCGCTGCTGTTCTCATTGCTGAGGCAAGCCCCCAGGCAAGCGGCTCGTCTATCAGCCATGGGCGTGGCGGCTAATGGTGGTACTGCACTTCAGGGCCAGACAGACTTTTCACATTGACTTTGCATGGGGACAGTAATGTAGGGTCGTCTTCGAGGGTTATCAATGCAGCGTTGGGTGATGTCTCTCTGGCATTGCATGCAGATGACTCCTCGGGCCTATGTTGGTTGCCCGCAGACGCACTATGTTTCTTACCTTCAATAACTACTGATCACTCAGGAATGTTAGCTTCCTCACCTTATACTAACGAGGGTTCCCGGTCTAAATTGGGTAGCTATCATTTAAGTAGTCTCATCAAAGCTTGCGTTCCTCTAGTTATCGGGTCTAATGTTCAGATGGAGGCTACTCTCTTGCAGCTTATTTGGGTGTCTGAGGTCCGTCCTGACGATTGTGACTTTGTTGCCGAGATGCCGAGGTTTGACTCGTCTCTATTTGGCTTTACCTGCCTCCGTCATGAGTTGCCGTGTTTTATTTGCCTTTGTTTGCCGGCCGTGCACACCGTTCTGCCTACGGGACTTAGTTCACTCTTGTTTTCCGGGGGTTTCATCCCTACGTTCCGGAGCATTTCGTTCATATGGCATTTTCTAGTTTATGTTCTTCATTCATTTGAAGATTATGCTGGGCAGATCGCCTGCGCCGGATGACGTGCGGAGGACGTTAAAATGGCTAGGATTTCTTTAGCTTGCGTTCGCTGGGAATTGGTTCGCTCTCGTTTTTGGGGGTTTAGGCCTATCACTACAGTATGGAGTATTTCGTTCTTATGGCATTTTCTATGTTCATTATACTGGGCAGGATGCAGTGCGACGTACAGAGGCTGATCAATGGGCGGGATTTTGTTTGGTTGCGTTGCTGGCCTAGCAGCGTATAGCGGTGAGGCCAAGATTTAGTTGCTGGAAGTATTTCCCATGCTGTTTGGGGACAGATTACTGCATTTGTTTTCTATTTCCAGATGGAGATGCCGTGTTATCCCGGCCTGAGATGCCATAACGGCGGAGATGCCGTGTTATCCCGGCCTGAGTTGCCGTACCGGCGGAGATGCCGTGTTATCCCGGCCTGAGTTGCCGTACCGGCGGAGATGCCGTGTTATCCCGGCCTGAGTTGCCGTACCGGCGGAGATGCCGTGTTAGCCCGGCCTGAGTTGCCGTACCGGCGGAGATGCCGTGTTA
Organism: Perca schrenkii; assembly: GCA_025617405.1. Taxonomy (NCBI): domain Eukaryota; kingdom Metazoa; phylum Chordata; class Actinopteri; order Perciformes; family Percidae; genus Perca; species Perca schrenkii. The sequence goes on from JABUOV010000046.1 coordinate 159,878, forward strand.
GCCCGGCCTGAGTTGCCGTACCGGCGGAGATGCCGTGTTAGCCCGGCCTGAGTTGCCGATGCCGGCTCGAGTTGCCGATGCCGGCTGAGCTGCCGATGCTGGCCTGAGTTGCCGATAACCAAAGTACGTGTAGTCTGTCGCTGGCTGATTTCATTTTGCTTTTCTTATTACAGATCATTATTGCAGCTAGGTAAGTATGCGTTTTCTTCTTCTGTCACTCATTAGTGTACGTTTTTGGGGAATTGTCTTTGCTTCCTCACCATTTTTTTTATATTAATGGAGTCTAACCTCCAAAGACATTTTAGTAGGCTACGTACACTTTTATTTCAGGTTGAACTATCTACAGTAAGGCCTCCTAACTCCCTCGCGCCTCTGTTCATTATTCCGGGGATTGTCCCTTGTCTAAAGGTTAGGCAACATCTGGAGCGAGTCTCCTCAATTTGGCACTTCACCGCAGCATTATTAGGGGCATTCATTCACGATAGGGGCGCTACCATAGTGGCCAATCAAAGGATGTCTCGGACCTCGCTGCAAAGGCTGGGTCGGTGGAATTCTTCGGCTTACTCTTCATACATTCGTCCCGATGCCAACATCATCCTCACAATCAACAATCCCTAAAGCCGTAATCCGTTAAAATGTGTAACCTGTGGCGGTGTTTTCATTTGGGCCACGGGTGGCATGTCTCGCAATCACGGGGCAATCCCGTTCATATAGAACTATATGTAATACAAGAAGATGGGTAATGTTCACGGCTACATTGCCACAAACGGCGGAAATGCCTCGTTTCTTCATGTTACCGGCCGAGTTGCCGTAACAGCATATAACCGGTGGTGGTGGTGTAATTCTTTAGTTTAGCCGTCACTTCAACGGAAACATTCAGTTCATAAATTGATTCAAGTAAAACCAATTCGGAAGCTATTTTTCATTCCAGCAAGTTGCCGTACTTGCCGGCCCGAGTTGCCGCACCGGCAGGAATTCCGAGTAGAGCTATGCTGGCTGAGTCGCCGATGACAAAATACGGACAGTATTTCGCATGCTGTTTCAATCTCCAAAACATTGTACATTACATGCTGTTGTACATTAAACCTTTTGCATATCTGCAAACAAGTCTCTCCTGATTGAAATGTAGCTCAGCGCAAATTCTTTCAGGAAGACCTAACAAGTAATCAGTCTCTCTGAAGCGAATCAGGGCTGGAGGCGTTCACCTTCTGATAATCCAATCAGGATCGGCCAAGGATCCCATAGGCCAATCACAGCGTTACATCACTGTTTTAAAAGCTGCTTCTCTCCCTGTGCTATCAGCTGTCATTTCAGGAAGACGTCGTCCTTCCTCCTCCCCTTCCACCTCCCATCCTAGTGGTTTCTCCGGCTGTCGCTCCGATGCCTTCTCGGGCTAGTTTCCGGCTTTCTCCGCCACCACCGGTGTCTGGATTCCATCGGGGGGTTACATCTTGCTTCCCTACCCCTACATTAAATTTATTAATATATTAAATGTATTAATAACGATGGAGTTCAATCTCCAAAACATTGTACATTACATGCTGTTGTACATTAAACCTTTTGCATATCTGCAAACAAGTCTCTCCTGATTGAACTGCTATTGGAGAAAAGAACAGAACACTTGCTCTCTTTTTCCTGAGACCATAGACAAAAATAATGGAAGGAGCTTCTGGGTCAGAAAAGCGGATCAAATGCTGAAGCTCATTAAAGCTGCATTCTCACTAATTGTCAGCCAGCTTCAAAAAGATTTTTATAGAAGTCCATGTGAAAATGACCCTACTTCTCACTTAATTTATTACTCCGTAAACATTATCATAATGACTTTACGGTCTCAATCACTAGTTTGGTCCCATTTATTTTATGCAAAATAAAAGATTAGATTAGCAGTGGATGTTTCAGGACCTGTCAAACAGGATAGAGAGGCTTTAATTATTGTAAAATAAAAAATTTAAATCTGATGTGTTAAACAGATTTGTCCCACACAGTACAGGAATAAACTGAATAGTCCAGGTGATATGTTCACTTTTTCATAAAAGCATTGAATTGGTACACTTGTTCAGTTTCAGATTCAGCAACTGCACGGCCTATTTCTCGCTTAAAAGGTTTTCAGAAACACGTTTCAGTGAACTATTTTTGGAAAATACAAGATGGTATTCAGAACGAGACACCATTAGAGTCTGTTTTGAAATTCGGGAGCAGCCAGATCCACGTGAAGCGTTCGTCCAATCAGCTGCCATGTGTTGCATTCATCACGCTCATTATTTCTAGTGTTTTAACATAAGTGTCGAAAGTGGTTAGTGCAAAATAGAAGCGGAAGTATTCTTGGCAGGTAGCTTGTGAATTTCACCAGGGGTCAACAAAGTCTCATCTTTATCCACTTTAATACATCATCATTTATTCATATTATTTTGTAATATTAATCTGACACTGCAAAGTAACTAAAGCTATAAAATAAATAGTTCAGTAAAACGTTCAACAGCCTACTTGACTCTGAATTGTGGTGGACTAGAAGTAGCCTAATAAGTAGGAGAAAATTAAAAATACCCAATTAAAATTGAATCAAAGTAGCCGACGGAAGGCTATAGTTACTTTTCACCGCTGATGAAATGTAATACTACGTGTAGCAAGACTAAACATCAATTCTCGACATGTTATCTGTCAGTTGCTCGGTCACACTGCTGTCGGCATCATTATCTTTCAGGGGGTGGGGAGTATTTGTTTAAGTGACTAATGTCGATGTCTGTCTTGCACACAGTGCAGAACGGGTGAGGAGGTTCTATATACTGTCTATGTGAGGTAGCCTGGACATGTGGAGGCCTGAAGAGGTTCTATATACTGTCTATGTGAGGTAGTTTGGACATGTGGAGGCCTGATGAGGTTCTATATACTGTCTATGTGAGGTAGTCTGGACATGTGGAGGCCTGAAGAGGTTCTATATAGTGGCCCAATCCCAATGTCCGGACTCACAGACTCACGGACTTTGGTGCGCGTTCTCGCAAAATTCGTAAGGGCTTAGGGTTGTCCCAATGTGGAATTTCAAAGGGCGTGAGGGTTTGAGTACACACTTACCGAGCCCTTTCCGTGAGTCTGCATCGATGCAGACTTCACCAAAGGGAATTACCCACAGTTCAAAGCGTTGTGACGTTTACCGCAGAGACGATAGGGAAATCCGGAAATTACAAAGGTAAACAACAGCACGACACGCGACCACGGAGCGGACCAACCTGTTGTACAGCTTGTAAAACAAGAGTTTGGAATCAGGCAGCCGTCTCCTGGGCCTCGGCCGTGTGGAAAGCAACAAACTTAAAAGGAAAATTCCCAAACCGGCAAGTGTCAGCAACATCTTTGTTATTAAACGTCGCCAAGGTAACACGTGATCTCGTGAAGCGCTGTCCCAATCCCATTTATAACTATCCGAGCCCATGTGGCCTCACACACTCGCTCACTTAGTACCTGAGATCACTTAAGTCTGTGAGTTCTTAGTCCTTAGTCCTCAGGGCTCACTTTGGGATTGGGCCACTGTCTATGTGAGGTAGTCTGGACATGTGGAGGCCGGAAGAGGTTCTATATACTGTCTATGTGAGGTAGTCTGGACATGCGGAGGCCTGATGAGGTTCTATATACTGTCTCTGTGAGGTATCCTGGACATGCGGAGGCCTGATGAGGTAGGGCTGGGCGATATGGCTGAAAACTGTATCACGATATAAGTGTCGATATCGATAATTATTGATATTTTTTATGACCTATTATGAACTATATAAGGACCAGGAGAAAAATATTTTAAATTTAAACATTTTTACTTTAAACTTAACCTTCCTCTGATTATAATCCCCTCAGTTATAAAAGCAGAAATGTCAACACAACCATGGAAATCACTCAAATAATTACATAAGTCTAAAATCACAGTGAAGAAAGAATAAGTAAGAACTGCTTAATAAGGTGTAATAAAATGGTGCAAAGTGTTAAATATAAACATAGAGAAACCTGAAACCTGAGAAGAACTATTTTCTGCAGGTTTAGTTCTAGGTTGGTAACCATGGCTTCTGGACAGTGCTCAGCACGTCTGTCTCCGTTATTTTTTTGTAGCGTTTAGTAAGGCGCTGATGCAGAGTACCTCTCCATGATGGTCTGCTGCTTGTGCCGTGTAGCAGCTGCAGATGTTGGACGTTGATGGCGAATACGGCTGTGCTCCAAAGTGTGAGCGCGTTTAAGGTGGTAAAACAAGTGCCATACTGACTTTTCCTGTTTTATCAACAATTTCCTCGCTCGCTGCGGCACTCACTTTCCACTTATCACTCCACGCCGGCTCTCTTATTGAAGAACACGAGACAGCGATGTGGCGCAACCAAACTTGATACTGTTGCATGATTGGCTGTTAGAGTTTCACTCCCTACGTTGCTAGGTTACCAGAGAGTGAGTGCCTTTGTTCATGCAACCAAACTTTCTTCGCAACTTCTGGTTTCTTCCGAAGAAGGAAAACAAGTTATTGAACGTTTTATCGACCGCATTTTCTATTGATCTTGATTACGTGTCTATCGCGATACATATCGTTATCGTTTTATCGCCCAGCCCTATGATGAGGTTCTATATACTGTCTCTTTGAGGTAGTCTGGACATGTGGAGGCCTGATGAGGTTCTATATACTGTCTATGTGAGGTAGCCTGGACATGTGGAGGCAAAGCCATCTCTCCCGTTAATAAATCGCTCCGAACCTTTTTTTGAGGCGGTTCAGCCTCTGATTGGCCGAAAGCTTTTCACTCCACTGCTCAGCGGCAGAATCAACATCATAGATGTAGATTGCATAGAAACTGAAACCAGAGAAATGCTAGATGCAACAAAATGCGTACCTTGAGAGCAGCGAATCGTACAAGCGTACTTAAAGGGCAAAAAGCGTGCAGAGTACGAAAAATGCGTACATGTTGGCAGGTCTGAGTTTGTTTTTTTTTTCCTCCATCGCAGCACCGGGAGCCCCGTTACCTGTGTACCCTTCTCACTCATGGTAGTAACTTTATAACAACAATTAATAACCCACAACTAACTCTCTTTGAAAGGATAAAACACCATAGCATATAACAATTTGTGACCTCAACAGTTTCTAACACTAATAATTTTACATTTACAAATCTACACCGCCAAACGGCATGCTGGTTAACATTATAGCTGCTAGCCTAGCTAGCCAGGTAGCATAACAGTCTGTTAAGCTGGGACAGGCTCCGGTCGGTACTGCACATTCAAGAACCGAGAAGAAAGTTAGAGGATGAAGAAAGACCGGAGATACATCAGACCAGCTCAAGAGTGAGCCATCTGTTTTTCCCAAGTGTTTTGTTTCTAAAAAAATCTGACATAATTTAGCCACTGTTTTTGCCCGTCGCTCTAACGTTACTCGGCCGTGCTAACGTTACCGTGCTAACGTTACTGTGCAAACGTTAAAGACATGTCACTTCAAACATGCAGCGGAGCAACATTATGAACGCAATCCATCGACGGTTCCGTTACTACGGTGGCCGGGAAGTGCAATGCAACATTACAAAGAATGAAACACTTTTACAAAGCTCGAGACAAATTTACATTTTGGAAAACAAATTTACATTTTGGAAAACAAATTTACATTTTGGAAAACAAAATAACATTTTGGAAAACAAAATAACATTTTAGAAAACAAATTTACATTTTGGAAAACAAAATAACATTTTAGAAAACAAATTTACATTTTAGAAAACAAATTAACATTTTAGAAAACAAAATAACATTTTAGAAAACAAATTTACATTTTAGAAAACAAATTAACAAGATGCAAAACATTTTTTCCAGTCCTGAAACAAATTTACAAATGACAGATTCTTTACGGAAAGGGAATGTACCACATACCGGAACTGATGAGGTGTTGTATACATGTCGCCTTGACTACGGCAGTTATGGACATGGATCGAATGCGTCAATAGAGCCGCCATCTTGGAACAGGGGAGGCACTGCCTTATATACTGTCTATGTGCCGTCTTTAATGCATCAGCGTCAATGTAGGCAAAGGTCTAACGGAAATAAAATCACTATAAATCGTCAAAATATCATTAGATGTTCTAGTTTTTTTAAACAAAAAGACAAAGAGACTAATTAATGTGTTAATACAAAGAATATTTATTATAATCAGTTCACAGATATGAGTACAAACGGAAACTTCACCCTTCTGAACTAAGAGGTTCTGCTTCAAAGTGAAGTTTAAACAGACTGAAATGTCCAGGCTCACTCCCCCACTAATGATTCATTTATTTCTGCATGTATTTATTTATTTAACGAGACTTAAAGTCATGTTTCGACATCCACAGTCCGAGTCCCGCCAGACTCCCTTTAGGAAACCTGTGATTTAAACTTCAGCAGGTTGTGACAGTTCGCTCCGCTCAGTCCTGGATCTGATTCTCACGGGCTTCCCTTCCCTCCAGCGGGCCCAGCAATACGGCCCGGGTCTCCAGCTGCGTGGTGTCGGTTTTGGCTCCCAGGAATGGGCAGTGAGCTCCAGGTCCTGCAGCTGCAGACGGACTCAGCTGCGCCGCCCCCCCCGCTGTACCTTTGATCCGGCCGCGGCTGTCGATACGTTCCCTTTTTTTCCAATGTTTCCGTTAGGTCCGCGTCCTTTAAAAGCTCCAAACACCGACCAGTAAAGTCACCATAAACTTTATTCACGCCGTATACTCACAACAACACAAATTGACTGCGCTCACCAACAACACCTCATCACTTCCGGTATGTGGTACATTCCCTTTCCGTAAAGAATCTGTCATTTGTAAATTTGTTTCGGGACTGGTAAAAGTGTTTTGCATCTTGTTAATTTGTTTTCTAAAATGTAAATTGGTTTTCTAAAATGTAAATTGGTTTTCTAAAATGTTATTTTGTTTTCCAAAATGTAAATTTGTTTTCTAAAATGTAAAATTTGTTTTCTAAAATGTTATTTTGTTTTCCAAAATGTAAATTTGTTTTCTAAAATGTTATTTTGTTTTCCAAAATTTAAATTTGTTTTCTAAAATGTTATTTTGTTTTCCAAAATGTAAATTTGTTTTCTAAAATGTAAATTTGTTTTCTAAAATGTTATTTTGTTTTCCAAAATGTAAATTTGTTTTCTAAAATGTTATTTTGTTTTCCAAAATATAAATTTGTTTTCTAAAATGTTATTTTGTTTTCCAAAATGTTAATTTGTTTTCCAAAATGTAAATTTGTTTTCCAAAATGTAAATTTGTCTCGAGCTTTGTAAAAGTGTTTCGTTCTTTGTAATGTTGCATTGCACTTCCCGGCCACCGTACGTTACAGACAGCTGAGAAAGACGGGTTCAGAGCAATGATTAAAACACAGGATTTAAGATGTCTCGCCTCGCTGAAATACGTCCGCCAACCTGCTAACATTATTCAAACAGCGGAGCTCCGTTCAGTCGGCCACTACAATAACCTAACTTACCTGTAGACAAGGTAGTGTCTATACAACTAGCTTACAAGTATTTGGTTTTGAAAGGAAAACAATGTTAAAGTTGTTTGTATGTGTAGGCTATTCATTCAATTAGAGTTTACTTTACTACTTTGCAGTTTGCACAATAAAAATAGTTTAGATTCTTTAACTGTTTCATGGACTCTCCTTCATATAAAGTTATTGTATAATGTCATAAAGGAAAACCCTTTAGTAATAAAAGCTTTTAGTAAACATGATGAAATTAACATGTTTTTTTGACATTCTATGTATTCTTGACAGTAGAATAAGTCATTATAAACCTATATAAAGGTGGCCCATTATTGAAGGCCCATTATTATTTATTTAAATTTATTTTAAGAAGTTTGATTACATTATATTTTCGATTTGAATGCACAATTGTTTTTTAAATAACAAATAAATAAGAATTCAAAAGATTACATCTATGGTATTTTGTCTTAGTTAGGAAAGTAATGTTTAGTTAGGAAGGTCTGGTGCCTTTAGTCTCTTCCACATGGTGGAAGGAAGGTATGAGGTGGAAGGTATACAGTTTATTATTAATTCAGCAACGGTATCGGATAAGTATCGGGTATCGAAAGATACACAATGCCCTGGCATCGGGACTGAAAAAGTCGGATCGGTGCATCCCTAGTACTTTCAGGTTACTATTACAACCCTTTCTCCACTTCTTTTAGCTACGATTTCGTAATACTTATTACCAGCTATTATTTCTACTATTTATTCATTATTTTTAGCTAAACTTGCTCGTTTGCTTTCTAGTCTTCATTCACTTCTAAATAACTGCACCCTGTTTACATGTTACAGCTGGAATAGACACGGGTTCGATTCCCACTGTGATACATCAACCAATGTGTTCCTGAGCAAGCCACTTAACGCCTAGTTGCTCCAGAGGCGTGCAACCTCTGATACATACATAGCAATTATAAGTCCCTTTGGATAAAAGCGTCAGCTAAATTACATGTAATGTGATAATTAATATTCTATCAAATCATAATTCTCAACATCATTAAATCAGCTCATTGTGAGACAGACCAACCTTTCAAACACAAGGAAGGAGCTGCAATCACTTTTTGAGTGGAAATGTGCATTTTATGGGTTGTATTGCTCATTTCAATAGGTATATTTTAGTGCTGTCAAACGATTCAAATATTTAATCGTGATTAATCGCATTAATGTCATAGTTAACTCACGATTAATCGCATTAATGTCATAGTTAACTCACGATTAATCGCAATTAATCACACATTTTTATCTATTCTAAATGTCCCTTGATTTCTTTTTGTCCCATTTTATTTTTTCGTTTTAATGCTCTTATCAACATTGAAAAAGTGGATCGTTATGTTTAAATAACTCAGGCATGAAAACGGGTCAGGTGTGAAAAAGGTGAGAAGGATATTTCCCCTCTAGGGGGGTCCGGGGGCATGCTCCCCCGGAGGAAAATTTGAAATATTCCATATTTTAAAGCATCAATCTGATGCATTTTGAGATGCATTTTTTGCCAACCAACAGTGTAATATTTCAATATGCACTCATTAAAGTTAATTTGACTGGCAAAACAGTTAAAGTCCTTCTGACATTACACAATAATAAAAGTCATAATTTTACTAAAACGTTTTGGATACACTTTTACTTCTTCCAACCATATGTTAAATTAAGAGTCAATGTGTTTTTACATATTGCAATAATATCATAATCCTACAATGAATCATTGTGAAAACTAAAATGTACTACTTTGGCCAGGTCATCATCAAAAAAGAGAATTAGTACATTCATGATTTTGTCCATGTTGATATTAGCTGCTTTATTTACATTTATTAAAAACGTTTCATTGTTTATCTTTTCATTTAGATAGACGTCTAAACTCGGGGACAAGGCTGTTATGTTTAAATACCTGCCATGCTGATTGCAAACAGACAGCTTTGTCGAGGCAGTTTGGGCTTCACATAGCTACAGTGAACGTGAACACACGTATTGTTTGTATTACGGTCGGTCAGTAAAGTCGCAGTTGCAGCGGTCGATGCCGGTAGCGGGCTTGCATGACCGTGCACGGACCGAAGCTTTGTGACTAGCATCTAGCTAATGACTAGCAAGCTCTTTCTTACCGCTGCCGGCGTCCACTGTCTTCCTTCAACATGCGCTGCAGAAGCACTGGCTCTCTCAGTTTGAGACACCAAGTGCTAAACAGCTTCCCGTCTCCACCCTTTTCCTCTTGTCCTCTATTCATGTCCAGCGCCATTTGTTTTTAACTACTTTCTCAACTAAAGCTGTATCTACATGCTTCAAGTTTGACAAACTTTGCATCCATTTTTTTAGCCGCGTTACCACGGAGACCACACCGCACTCTAGCTTTTCGGCAAAGACCCGCCCTACTTTGCATCTGATTGGCTAGAACTCGTTTCATTGATAGGTAGAAGTTCGATGATTGATTAAACTCAGCACATTAAAAACAAATGCCGTGTGGACTTTTTAATTTATTTATTTTTCTAAAATATTCGTATGCCAGAAATCCGGCACCAGGCCCGATTAATTTCAACCCTGTGTTAGTTAGAGCTGCGTTCCTCTTATATGATTGGTATGTGAAATCAATTGACTCGAAAATATTAAACCGCATGCAAGTTTTTTTTTTTCCTCACGCCCGCACGCCGGAGATCCGGCATGGTGCCGGAATACTTTAAGCCCTGAGTGATGGTTAAAGTCTGTGATTATGGAAACATTATTGTAGTATGCAGCGTCCTGATTGGTGGAAAATGCTTGCAGAAAGAAAGGCTGTTGTCAGGTAAACATGTCACTGTCAAAGAGGCTGAAGGGAAAAGTTGACGTGGAAAAGCCAAAAGCCCAGCTTTAATGATGAATGGACTGATAAGCAGGCTATGCACTCGTCATGTATGCCTCATTTGCAATGAAACAATGTTGTTGCAAAATAATACAACCATCATCATCATCATCACTTGAACATAACGATCGCGTCATTCACGTGCATATTAAGTAGCTCCAGATTGTCCGCTCTAGCGGAGAGTTTGGTTTGTTCAGCCAACAGTGAGGTTTACAAGAATTTGTCAAAATTTCCAGATTCCCGGCAACCTAAGAGAAACAGTTAGACTACAAACCGACAGCTTTTGTTTTAGCTTGTTTGTAAAAATTTGCTATTTGCAGAGTAGAGCTGTGTTTGTGTAAAACAGCGCGGTGGACTGAGCAGATTGAAATATGGCTTTCTACATGTTTATGCCGGTCTACACAGGTGAGTGCATTGATAAGTATTGACTTTCTACTCACGAAGGTTAATTGTAGCCTATTTACAGAAAAGAGACCAGCGTGAGTTCATCTGCCCCAGCGGCCGTTGGTAACTCTGTATCATTCCCAGTCAGGTGCTGCGTGTTTTAACCTTTAACGCACACACATCTCGGCTCAGCCGTGTGTGTGGAGCTCGGTCATCGCTGTAGAGAATCCCGGCATGTGAATAGAGATGTAAATACAGGGGGCTGGGTTTTTGGTCTAAATGCTTGAAATGATAAATAACAGAACACATTTTTTCCTCTTTACATTTTGTGAATTCATGATTATTCTGCTGCGGGCCAGACTAAAAGCTTTGGCGGCGGGCCGCCAGTTGATGTTGGCTGCTCTACAGCGACACTAGCGGCTGGCTGACCAAATCGCTCTTCCTGCAATGTGAACGGGGGTAAACACAGGGGGATTTGAATGGGACTTATGTATCGATACTCGCGGCATAAAAATCGATACTTTCTTGGGGAATAAAATATCGATTTATATCGCAGAATCGATAAAATTGCTCAGCCTTAAACGTAACCCCATTTGTTCAGGTCCTATCCCCTGACAAAACCGCTATCCTAACCACTCGAGGTGAAATGCCTAACTCCAACCAATCGAGCTGCTTCGTAGGGTGGGTCTTGGCGTGGCCATAGTGGGATTCGTAATTTTGCTTCCGGTCTAGCTAGATCCGAAAGAACGTTAATCCTTCTTTAACTGTCTATACGTTAATCGCACGATAAAAAAATGTTCGCCGTTAAAATGATTTTGCGTTAACGCCATTAATAACGCGTTAAACTGACAGCCCTAGTATATTATCAACAGTTAAAAGGTTGTGGGTGGGCTATAATCTATCAAATATAAGCCTCATTAAACCAAGTCATTTCCGAGGTAGGAGGATGATTTTAATCAGGGCACAGGGCGCTCCTGCTGACAGTAATCACTTGTTGGCACAACAGGGACTCCGTAGACATCTGTGGTTCTGACCAGGATTAAAATAATAGCGTGTAAACCAAGGGGGTAAGCGAGCGTCTGGCAAGCATAGCTTCTATGGCGCAATTTTGATGCTAACAAGCCGTCACCCCCCTTAGCATCCCATTGACTCCCATTCATTTTGACGTCACTTTGACAGCGAATAACTTTACATCTGAAGCGTTTTATCAATCAATCAAAATGTATTTAAATAGCGCTTTACAACAACCAGCAGGTATCCAAAGTGCTTCACATCAGGAACTAAGAATAGAAAAACATATCTTGCAATAAAAAGAATGAAACATAGAAAACAGTAAAATCATAAAAGGTTACATAGAAACAGGAAGAGGAAATTGTCACACTACTACTGCATATTAAAATCCATTCTAAACAGGTAGGTTTTGAGTTTAGACCAGAAAAGAGCAACATCTGTAGTTGTGCGAATATCAGGGGGTAACTTGTTCCAGAGTCTTGGGGCAGCAACCGCAAAAGCCTGATCACCCCATCGTTTGTACCTTGACCTCGGGACTTCTAAAACCAGTTGGTTAGAAGACCGCACAGACCGGTTGTGCTCACGCAGGGTTAAAATCTGGGATAAGTACTCCGGGGCCAGGCCATTAAGGGCCTTAAAAACAAACCATAAAATCTTAAAATCTATTCTAAAACACACAGGGAGCCAATGTAGGGTGTAAAGACTCTATTTGTCCGTTGTTTATTTCTAAAGAAACACGACAATGTATAAAAGGCTCCATTACCTTGTAGCTCACGTTATGGCTCCGTAGCAGACGCTTTTATAAAAATAGGCTAACGATTGGGTCATAACCACGAGACTTACTGTCACACAGTAGAGGAATTACCGTATAGTACAGGAGAAGCTCACAGGCAGTTTGGACTTCCATTAGCTTCAGTTTAATTACTAATGTTAACTAGCATGTTAGTGATCAGTAATTACTAATGTTAACTAGCATGTTAGTGATCTATAATTACTAATGTTAACTAGCATGTTAGTGATCAGTAATTACTAATGTTAACTAGCATGTTAGTGATCAGTAATTACTAATGTTAACTAGCATGTTAGTGATCAGTAATTACTAATGTTAACTAGCATGCTAGTGATCAATAATTACTAATGTTAACTAGCATGTTAGTGATCAGTAATTACTAATGTTAACTAGCATGTTAGTGATCAGTAATTACTAATGTTAACTAGCATGTTAGTGATCAGTAATTACTAATGTTAACTAGCATGTTAGTGATCAGTAATTACTAATGTTAACTAGCATGTTAGTGATCAGTAACTAGCCTGTGTCTATGTTATCTCCTTACATATACCTACGCTCTCCGTCTCTGTAAGATTGGGAATGATTGAGATTTCTCTCGGCACAGCTACCAGAAGACTTCACACTTTCAGACAGGTTGCTCACGTCACATCTACGTCTTCAAGCTCAGTTGGAGGCTGCTCAGTAACGCTCAGCCAGCACCGGGAAAGAGACTTCTGATATCCTTCACTGGTCTCAGACCAGAGACACGGGGTCTGCTGGTCCAGTTTATATATATATACTGTCTATGATGTGAACTCACCTATCCTGTGTAACATATAGAACCAGGATTCAAATAGTGGCGGTTAAACTCACCTATCCTGTGTAACCTGATTTCTGGTCTCCAAACGCCATCCAACAGTCTGCGCTGCCGAGCGATCTCTTCCTCGTACTCGACGATAGTTTTTTCAACAACTCGGAATATTTCTTCAGCAGCAGCAGTTAGTCGCTCGGTGACAAACTCTCTCAAACACTCAACTGAAGACATTGTTGCTTAGTTCCAGCTGAAAGAATCATCTGCTCTACGACTACAATACCGTCTTCCAGCTCATTCAACAGCAGCATGCAGCTAACGCTACGGCCAGCAGCCTTGTTTACTTCCGCTGGCTGTCACACTCATTAAGGTCCGACGGGAAACGGGAGGGAGCTTTTCTTGCTGCTTTTAGCTGAGGGCGTTTTATTTAATTTTGTGTGTTTAACATCAGGGGTCTCATTTATAAACGTGGCGTACGCACAAAACGGGGCTGAAACGTGCGTACGCCACATCCCACGCAAAGGTTGTGATTTTCTAAAAAACAAACTTGACGGGAGAATGTGCGGTCCTTCACGCAAACTCTGACCTATGCGTACGCACATTATGGAGACAAAATAGGAATTGGCGACGCAGATGGTGAGGTGGTGAACTGAAGTCAGACTGCAAAAAGTAAATGGGAATAACTATAAGAGTAGAAAAAATAAAAATATTGATGCCTCGCACATTTTTTCACTCCATATCATCCACGTTACCATGAAGATTAAATCCAGCAGTGTTATTTGCGCTTGTACTCAGTGATAACTGTTCCATAAACTGAAATCTTAAATAAAAAATTTGTTCTTAATATTTAATCGGCGCTGTCTCGCCGTCACATTGTCCACTACGGAGCGCAGGAGGAGGAGATGGCCTGACTGAATGGAATACCGGATATCATCAAATACCCTACCATTAGATAACTGCAGAACACAGTGTAAATAAGTAAATATCTATCTTTAAAACTGTGCATATATCATCAAATGTCAAAGTCTGGAAATACAGCCGTTAAGCTCTCGCGCAATCGTTACGCTCTATGTCCTCGTTATCAGTAAATAACGAGAATTAAAATAAAAATTGTATCTCGGGGTGGGGGATACCACTAGTTGATGCTGTGATTTTAGCAAGGTGTTAACAATCACAAAGTGTTGTAGACTAAACATATAAATACTGCGGTGAACCCGTGCGTAATGCTGCATGGCACTGCTGGCCCTGCAGGAGGACAGCAATGGGAGAATCAGGAGAAAAAGAGACTTCAGGGACCATGGCGATGACTGGCTCATATGCCGATTTAAATTCCCTAATGTAGCTGTAATAGTAATATAGCTTCGCTCTTGGATCTATGTACTGAATTGGGTCCAGTAGAGAGGGCAGCGCGCCGGAACCGTGCCATCCCGGTCCAAATACAGGTCCTCGCCACTCTAGTGGAAACCAGCTGTTTCCAGAGGGAAATGGCTGACAGCTAAGTGTTTTTTTACATAAATATTATATACAGAGGTGGGTAGTAACGAGTTACATTTACTCCGTTACATTTACTTGAGTAAGTTTTTGAAAAAATGATACTTCTAGGAGTAGTTTTAAATCACTATACTTTTTACTTTTACTTGAGCAGATTTGTGAAGAAGAAACTGTACTCTTACTCCGCTACATTAGGCTACAATGAGCTCGTTACTTTTCTTTTTACCTCTTTGGTATTCTACGCGTCATTGTTTTTATCCCCCGCGTACGCCTCATTTTTAATGTTTTATTTTTGACAGAGTGAGAGAGACTTCCGCTAAAGCCTCTACCACGTGACTGTGTTTCACCCAATCAAACGTAGTTGTGCAGTCTCGTCACCTTCCTCAAACCTAGCAGCGGGATGGGTTAGCTTTTACAGTCGCAGCAAAACAAAAATGGCAATGTCAGAAACGTCACAGACGAGGAGGAACCGCGCCCTGTACTACGAAGCAAGATCAACATGCCCTGGATTTATTTCAGTTACCCGGCTTCACCTAACCTAACCACCGCGGTCCCGCATAAACTGTGTCATGACGGTGGTTATCAACTAGTTCAACCAACCCAGGGTTTCCCAATCCAGTGACGCGTGTTCACATAAAAGAGGTGATGTTTGCACAACATGACCAACAATAGCCACATATTTTACATAAGAAGAGCAAACTATAATTCTACATAAATATGAACACATACATGGTTTTACAGGCAAAACGCAATACAGTCGCTGCTTCCTAAAACGGGAAGGAAAGCTGGCAAAAAAAAACGAAATTGCCGACGCTGTAGATGCGCACAACTCTTATCAATATCACTTCCCCATCAGTCAGGCACAATATCTGACCATAATTACACTTGTACTTTCCATAAACTGTCGTTGCTTTAGCCTTTTATTTCAGTTGCAACCATGGCAGTGAGAGCGATCGTGAGAGCAAATAAAAAATATAGAAAACACAAAAAAACGCTGTGCGCATTACACACGGCAAATATACCCATCAGGGAATGTTAACAGGGCTGTCGATCTCTAAATAGTTTTTGTATGAGCACACCCCTCTCTTTTTCTTTCTCCCCCCTCTCTCTCTCTCTCTCCGCGCACCGAGCTCCACCTGATCTTCTAAGAACGGTGAAGCCGTTATCAGTGGAGTATTGATTGGTCAGTAGGCGGTGCTTTTACACCGGTTGATCTCTGATCTCCAACTTAACCTGCTCCCGACCAGGTTAGGCGTCCAGCATAAGTTACCACGGCGATTGAACCCGATAACAAGTGATCCACCTTTGTGAATGAAAGCATGTTTACCTTAGTAAAAGTACCAAACAGCAGCTCCATTACCTTGTTCTAGTTCTGCCTGCAGGGCCTGGTAAAAAAAGTGTAAAGGTTTGGAAATGTGTGTTACTTGTGCTTATTTATTTTTTATGTATTATTATTTTATTGATATTATTTTTTAAGTACTTGAATTTACCTGGATTATTTTAATTTAAGCTATTTTATAATTAATTAATTTAAATTAATTTAATTGATTGGATGAACTATAATTTGTCTAAATATGATTATTTTGTATTTTTGTCCGTCTGATTGAATGCTTATCTTAAAAAATAAATCAGACGTTACTCAACAGTTACTCAGTACTTGAGTAGTTTTTTCACCAAGTACTTTTTTACTCTTACTCAAGTAATTATTTGGATGACTACTTTTTACTTTTACTTGAGTCATATTATTCTGAAGTAACAGTACTTTTACTTGAGTACAATTTTTGGCTACTCTACCCACCTCTGATTATATATAATCTTCAACTTCATCACTAAGGCTTGTTTGGATGTAATATATAGTTCTGTTAAATCTTATTATATACTTCTGGTATATCGAAGCTGTCCCCGAGTGCCGTAATGCCTGCTGATTTGAAAGATTTTATTAATAAAGGTAGTCTATAGATCCGGTTTCCATACGATGTGCGACAACAGGCCGAAATTATAATTCAACTGGCAGCAATTCCCGAGCGTCTGAGAGGATTTTTAAAGGTTTGTTTGTTTTCTCCGCCAGTCGTCATGATTCGGCATGTTTCGGTGTAACGAAGAACAACTGCCAGGGTCATTAACACGTACACTTATAGTAAGGATCCTACGCACAGTTTTATAAATGAGACCCCTGCTCATTTCGGCAGTAGACCACACTGTCCGAACCGGATTGATATTCCGAGTCATATTTTTCATATTTGTCGAGTTGTGAAGGTTTTTCACTAATGTGCTCAAACTGAAAACTGAATTTGGTGAATCAGCTTTTCCTCAAAAAGAGAACGGGCTATTTCTGCTTAAATTAACGTGAGACAGTCGGGCCTTTTATCACATAAACACCTATTAAGAACATATATGTACAAATACTTAAATTTATCACGTTATTGTAGTAGTTGTTGTCTCTAAAGTGTGTTTTCCTCTTCTCTCCTCCAGCAGTTCCCTGAACGGCCGTTACAGAGCGGTCAGACAGCGACCCTCAGTGGCAGCTTGGTGGAACTGCAGCTGCTACTTCTTCATAAAACCAGCAGTCAGGGGGAGGGTTTCTCTTCCTGCTTCTACAACAGTTTAACACCAAATAATGGCATCACATGACGTGTACCTCTATAGAAAAAAAAAATAAGCAGAGGTGTAAGAAGTTTTCTGATTACTTCAGGAGAAATACCACAGTGTCATTTATAGTAATTTCAGAGTACCCCTGAAATCTGTCAATCAGCTGTACTAAAATACAAGTATACAGTTTTTAGACTATGTATTCATTTCACAGTGTATATTAAGCAACTTTTTCCAAATTGTCACAATTGTTTAATTACATTTTTAACACAGCTGGATGTTGTTCTGCTGAGTTCTCAAAGTGTAAATGATGTAGAGTTTGAACACTTAGAACGTTGTTGTCATTTTATTCTCTAAAAATAATTGGAACTAACCAGAAACTGTTTTGATATACTTTATTGTCCCCATGGGGGAATTTGACTTAAACCATCAACAGATATGGGCACCCAAATCCAATCCAAATACCCACCCTGAGACATTAATCAGTTTGTGGTTTTGTACTGCAGTACAGCCTCTAAGCTCTGCTTATCTTAGGCTCCGGTTTAAAACTCCAACGGATACCGATTTGGATGATACAGGAAGGTTCCCAAACCATGCAGTCATTCTATAGTTGGAAACATGCTCCAAAACAGTCTGATGAATAACTTTCAATCATTGTTCATTTATTAAACAAAATGCTGAACATTTGGACACAATCTGCTCAGAAACAAAAGGTAAAAATGCCCTTTAACATTCAAGAGGATTTCTTAAACAGAAATAAAAAACAGTGATGTCAGTCACTCTGAAATGTAAATCCTGACTTCTTGTGCAGGAGGCTTCATATAGAAGTATCAAATACTACTCGAGGTACATGGATTTAAAGTCCTTGTTAAACTTTAATCTAAAAGTGATTCTAAGATACTTTGTAAATTAACATTTGGCAAAAACAACCATGAAGTTCACATAATTGTTTTAACAGCCACTACTGTCCACTCACTGTGAAAATACTGTTAATAACAAAAGTAATAGTCATATGAAGATAACTTTACGTTAAGATATTTACATCTCATCTTTGTTCAAAATATTTAACATTCAGTATCAGAGATGTAACTACTGTAAAAGTATTTCATTCAGTTCAACAGGTCTCTACAAGAGTTTCAGCTCGATGGTTTCTCCTGTCTATGTTGATCCTCAGGTCACTTTTCACACAATTGCTGCAAAAATGTTGCTCCTCACTTCTGAGGGTTCTTGCAGATTGATTGCAGGTCTTGCAAACTTATGGCTTCTCTCCTGTGTGGGCTCTTCTCATGTGGACCAACAAGCTATTACTAAACGCAAACCCTTTTCCACGTTTTGCAGGAATACGGCTTCTCACCTGTGTGTGTTCTCATGTGGATTTCCAAGTGATCTTTACATCCAAAGTCTTTTCCACGTTTTGCAGGAACAAACCTTCTCTCCAGTGTGAATTCTCATGTGCCTTTTTAATTTTGAAGTGTCAAAGAATCTTTTCTTGCAGGTCTTACAAACGTACGGCTTCTCACCTGTGTGGGCTCTTCTCATGTGGACCAACAAGTTACTACTATACCCAAACCCTTTTCCACGTTTTGCAGGAATAAGGCTTCTCACCTGTGTGTGTTCTCATGTGGATTTCCAAGTGATCTTTACGTCCAAAGTCTTTTCCACATGTTTTGCAAGAACAAACCTTCTCTCCAGTGTGAATCCTCATGTGCCTTTTTAATTTTGGAGTGTCACAGAATCTTTTACCACAGGTCTTGCAAATGTACGGCTTCTCACCTGTGTGTGTTCTCATGTGTTTTCTAAGTTCATCGCTACGTCCAAATTCCTTTCCACATGTTTTGCAAGAATACGGCTTCTCACCTGTGTGGCTATTCATGTGCCTATTAAATGCTGAAGCATGACTGAATCTTTCCCCACAGGTCTTACAAACGTACGGCTTCTCACCTGTGTGGACTCTCCTGTGGACCAACAAGGTACCATTTCGTCCAAACACTTTTCCACAAGTTTTGCAAGAAAAAGGCTTCTCACCTGTGTGGACTCTCCTGTGGACCAACAAGGTACCATTTCGTCCAAAACACTTATCCACAAGTTTTGCAAGAATAAGGCTTCTCACCTGTGTGGACTCTCAGGTGTCTCTGCAATGCTGAATTACACTTAAAGTCTTTCCCACATGTGTCACATATGAAAGACTTTTTACCTGTTGGAGTATTAGGGTGAATCTCTGACACATTAGTGTTGTCTACGTTGTTACTGTGACTTCTGCTCTTGCGTCGTCTCTTCTTTGGTTCTGGCTCTGTATTTCTAGTTGATCCTGAGTCTCCATGCTTGCCTCCTTTCTGATCTTGGCTCTCAGCTTCATGAGAGTTGGGCGAGAGGAGCTGGTGGTCACTGTTTGCTTCTGATACCACAGAGGTTAGAACTGGCATGTTGGCTACAGACTCTTTCTCTGCTGCACTGAGAGTGTCATCATCAGGATTGAAGTTCAGAGTCTGACCTTCACTGTGGTCCCTTTCCTCATAAGTAGGAGTCAACATAAAGGGATCAGTCTCCTGCTTCAGTACAAGCTGCTCTCCCTCCTGACTGGTGCACAGTTCCTCCTGGTCCTCTTTAATCTGTGGAGACTCTGGGTCCTCTTGGTCCAGACTGGAGTTCCTCTCCTGAATACAGAGCTGCTGGTCAGAGAGAACCTCCTCCTCCTTACAGACATGTTGCTGTGGGAGCTCTGGAGGGACACACAACAAAAGAAATAGGATACTACTGTTATTGCAGAAAAGAACAGAACACTTGTTCTCTTTTTCTTGAGAACATAGAGTGTAGAAATGATGAACGGAGCTTCTGGATCAGACGATAAAGGGTGCCTTCTGCGTCAGTATCTGAATAAGTGAATGATAACGGGTTGCCCAAGCATTCGTGGCGGGCCATCGGTCCGCCAAAAACTGATTGCTGTCTACCCTACATGCAAATAATGAAATGAATTGTACAGAAACACATGGTATGAGAACGCCCAGGCTCTGAATTAATGCATTATTTTGTTTTACATGTACTAGTGTGAGCAAACTCCTAAAAAACATGGAAACTCCATAATGATAACTGACTCTTTAACTAGAAAATGATCTCAGACTAGGAGGCAGTTCACTGAGGAGTGATGGTTAAAGTCTGTGGTTATGGAAACATTATTGTAGCATGCAGCGTCCTGATTGGTGGAAAATGCTTGCAGAAAGAAATGTCTGTTAGGTAAACATGTCACTGTCAAAAAGGCTGATGGGAAAAGTTGATGTGGAAAAGCCAAAAGCCCAGCTTTAATGATGAACGACTAATAAGTATGCCTCATTTGCAATGGTGCAAAATAATACGAGAATCATCATCATCAAGAATGAAGAACTTGGTTGGTATGACGTCACTGAGCTGAGAGGTCGGACTGGCACTGAGCTCCCGCTCCCGTCGACCGTAAATTAAATTTTATCCACCACAGACTGGCATTTTTATATCCTGCTGACCGAAGGTTCCTAACGATGTCAAGCAAGGAAAGTGGCTCGGTTCCGCCCGAAAATCCAAGTAAATCTCAAAAAACGACGAGGGGCCGAGCGAATGCCGAGGCGCAAGATGGTGGCTCGGGTACAGGTGGCTACTCCTCACAGCTAGTTCAGGAAGTTAAAGAGAGCATCGGCAAGTTATTAGAGAGAACCTGGCCAAATTTGCGAACGCATTGGAAGTTATGACAACCTGGATGGAAGGCAACAGTAAGAGACTGGACGAAGCTGAGAGTTGAGTGTCCACACTGGAGGACATGCTAGCTACCACTGAAAACAAGCTCCGGGAAGTTGAGAAGAAGTTACAAACTGTCACTGACAAAGCAAACGACTTGGCGAACAGGACAAGACGGGACAATCTCAGGGTTGTTGGCTTAAAAGGAAGGAGCTGAAGGTGAGCAACCTGTTGCTTTCTTTGAACGTTGGCTGCCAAAAATACTGAACTTGGATACTAAACGGGGCAGAATTAAGATTGATCGGGCGCACAGAGGGCTCGGACCCGCTCGCGGCGATCGCCCCAGACCCGTCATCATCAAGCTGCGCAACTCCGGGGAGAAACAGCAGATCATCACTGCATTGAGGGAGAGACGACAGTCTGATTTGACTGAACATCCGCTTCTCCATGCGGTTCCCCGCAATCCTAACCTTCACGTGCAACGGAGAGAAACATGCTTTCCAGTCCCCCCGAGCTGCGCAGGCATTTGTGGATGGACTGCTGTGAACTATGCAAAGATTACCGCTGGGTAAATATACAGTATGTTTTGTGACAAGGTGTCACTCGGTAATTTTAGTTTGAACTGTCTAAATTCAGCCGTGCACATTAAGCTTGGAAAAAATGTTGAGCTAATATAGCCACTCTGCACTTATATGATGAGTCAGGGCTGTAACGGCTGTGATGTTAACCCAAAAGGTTAAAAGTTGAAATTAGGGATGCACCGATCCGACTTTTTCAGTCCCGATACCGATATCAGGGCTTTGTGTATCTGTCGATACCCGATACCGATCCGATACCGTTGCTGAATTAATAATAAACTGTATACCTTCCACATCATACCTTCCTTCCACCATTTGGAAGAGACTAAAGGCACCAGACCTTACTAACTAAACATTACTTTCCTAACTAAGACAAAATAACATAGATGTAATGTATTGAATTCTTATTTATTTGTTATTTAAAAAAACAATTGTGCATTCAAATCGAAAATATAACGTAATTAAACTTCTTAAAATAAATTTAAATAAATAATAATGGGCCACCTTTATATAGGTTTATAATGGCTTATTCTACTGTCAGGAGTACATAGAATATCTCAAAAACATGTTAATGTCATGTTTACTAAAAGCTTTGATAACTAAAGGGTTTGGCCCCACGACATTATACAATAACTTTATATGAAGGAGAATCCATGAAACAGTTACAGAAGCTAAACTATTTGTATTGTGCAAAGAGTAAAATAAATTCAAATCGAATGAATACACATACAAACAACTTTAACATTGTTTCCCTTTCAAAATTAAATAGTTGTAAGCTAGTTGTATAACCACTACCTTGGCCACAGGTAAGTTAGGTTGTTGTAGTGTGGTTGTAGTGGGCGACTGAACGTAGCTCCGCTGTCAGCCTCCTCCGCTGTTTGAATAACGTTAGCAGCTTGGCGGACGTATTTCAGCGAGGCGAGAAATCTTAAATCCAGTGTTTTAATCATTGCTCTGAACCATCTTTCTCAACGGTCTGTAGCGGGACCGGAGGTGGATTGCGTTCATAATGTTGCTCCGCTGCATGCTTGAAGTGACACGTCTTTAACGTTAGCACGGCCGAGTAACGGGCAACAACAGTGGCTAAATTATGTCCGATTTGTTAGAAACAAAAAACTTCGGAACAACAGACGGCTCCTCTCTTGAGCACACGTTGTTCTGGTGTATCTCCGGTCTTTCTTCATCCTCTAGCTAACTTTCGTCTCGGTTCTTGAATGTGCAGTAGCGACCCGAGCCTCTCCCAGCTTAACAGACTGTTATGCTACCTGGCTAGGCTAGCAGCTGTAATGTTACCCAGCATGCCATTCGGTGGTGTAGCTACATTTGAAAATGTTAAATTATTAGTGTTAGAAACTGTTTAAGTCTCAAATTGTTATATGCTATGGTGTTTTATCCTTTTAAAAGAGTTAGTTGTGGGTTATTAATTGTTGTGTTATGAAGTTACTACCATGAGTGAGAAGGCTACGCAGTTAACAGGGGTCCCGGTGCTGCGACAGAGTGAAAAAAAAACTGGATCGGCCCGTGGATCTGATAATTATTCCGATCCATCGATCCAGCTATTTTGTCAATATCGGGGCCGATACCTGATCCAAATATCGGATCGGTGCACCCCTAGTTGAAATAAGCTTAGTCTGATAAAAAACAAAACAAAAAAAAGATTAAAAAAATATTTTTTATAATTTGGAGCTGTGACTAGAGCATCATAACCCCTGAGGAGCTTTAATTATTATTATTGACTGACTGGCAGACTGGCAGGCTGAGCTTGCAAGGCAAGGGCCTTGCAAGCTATGGGCCGGAATATTATAAAAAAAATGAGCAGAGTTGTGGTAGGCCCTCTGACCGATTTGTTTTTAGACTCCTTCAGGAATAGATGTCTCCCTCCCTCCCTCTCTAAATTTAGCCAATATCTCTTTAAGAAAAATAAACCACCAGATGAGTGCGGTTTTATAGACCTGTCAGCCTTATAAATGTGGACAGCAAGAAACTTTCTAAAGTGCTGGCCAGACGATTGGAGAATTATTTACCTTCACTCATAAATGACGATCAGACAGGCTTTATCAGGGGAAGGGTCTCGTACTCTAATGTGAGGAGACTTCTTAATGTAGTACAGTAGCCTACTCCTCAGAGATGCGGCACCGGGCACTAGCTACATCATTGGACGCGGAAAAAGCGCTCGATAGAGTGGAGTGGAGGCTCATGTGGGATGTCCTGAGCAGGTTTGGATTAGGAGAGGAGTTTATAAATTGGATAAAATTTATTTATCATTCACCAGAGGCCTGTGTCTTGACCAATGGCATGCGCTCTTCTCCCTTCCCGCTCGGTAGAGGGACAAGACAGGGCTGCCCTCTCTCCCCCCTCCTTTTTGCCCTCACTTTAGAGCCGCTGGTGGAACGTTACTTTAGGCACGACCACTCACAAGATAGCATTATATGCTGATGACGTTTAACTTTTTCTTTCCGAGCCTGAGGCATCGGTCCCTGCTACTATGTCAATTATCAACTCATTTGGTTCCATATCTGGCTATAAAGTAAATTACACAAAATCTGAGGCCATGCCCCTGGGGAATTAGGGTAGTACATGTTCAGATACAAATTTCCCGTTCAGATCTGTTTATCTTGGTATTAAGGTGTCACCTAATGTTGAGGACCTGAGGAGACTTAATTTTGTGCCTACAATCAGAACAGTTAAGAATGACCTTGAGAGATGGCATGACTTTCCCCTCTCCTGGATGGGCAGAATCAGTCTCATAAAGATGAACATACTCCCCAGGTTGCTGTACCGTATGCAGATGATACCTTTATGGTTACCAAAGACGGTTATTTTAGATTTAGAAAGAGCCTTTTCACAATTTATTTGGCGCAATAAAAGGCCCAGAATCAGAATTAAGACTTTACAACTGCCAGTCGAACAAGGGGGCTTAGCCCTACCCAATCTGAGATATTATAACTGGGCCTGCCAAACCCGAATAGTCTGGGACTGGCTCCAGTCTCATTTAAAATCTGAAACCGGTATTGATGAATGGTTCTCCTCTCCCTACTGAGCAAACTAACAAATTATGGAAAAAAAGAGGTCGCCAGACATTAAGCGTAACCCTATTATTTACAACACTATCAGAGTCTGGCGAGACATTACAAAGCATTCTGGGGAAAACGCTTCCTTTGCATTAACGCCTGTGACTAGGAATGATGAGTTCGCCGCAGGAATTAATAATAGTGTGTTTAATAGTTGGCATAAGAAAGGCATCAGGCTTATTTGGGATGTATACCAGGGCAATACACTGATGTCCTTTCAACAACTTCAACAAAAATACAACATTGCATCTGAACACTTCTACGGGTATCTTCAACTCCGTAGCTTTATTCTGTCAAAGCTGAAAAATCTCCACACAGACACTCCCTCTCTCGGTGATGTAGATTTATTTATACTGAATCGAAAAGACACAAGACATTTGATCTCTCATTCCTATTCGCTGCTCTACTCCTTAGACCCATCAGATATAAGGAAGGTGATACAGAAGTGGGAACGCGGTCTTGGTGGGCAATTCATCGAAGATGCCTGGCATGAAGCAATAGTCTCTGCCAAAACCACATTTATTTGCAACCGAATGAGAGAAACCCAATATAAAATACTCCATAGATCCCACATAACACCATTCATTCTTAATAAGATGGATAACCGGACCTCTCCCCTTTGCATCAAGTGTAAATTGTCTGTCGTTCGATTGCAAGGTTTTGGAGTAATGTAGCCCAGGAATTGAGTAAAAGTTTCTCACTTAAAGTTACAAAGGACCCTGGCCTATTCATATTAAGCTTGCCTTCAAAAACATTATCTTTGAGCCGAACAGATTTTAAACTTTGTGACAAACTTTTGTTTCTGGCTAGGAGATGTATTTTAAAGCAGTGGATAAGTGACAAACCTCCAACTGTCACACAGTGGTACCAAGAAACGTATAAAGCTTTACCCTTAGAAAGACTTAATGAGCGAATGAAAGGGGATGATTATCTATTTGAGGGAACATGGTCACCCTTTCTGAGGTACTTACCCCTGCCCCTGCGGGACACTGTGAATAAGGGGAGGTATGCTTTGGACTGGAACACTTCCACTGGATGATTTATGTTATTATATATGTTATTGCCAGTCTTTGGATCTCCCCTTCTCTGCTTTTGCTTTGATCTTATCAGGCTGTCTACTTGTATATATACTTTTGTATACTGATGGTCTTATTTGATTTATTTAGGTATTTTCAATTTAATTTGATTGTTTATCTGTTTTTATTTCATTTATTTATTTTTACTAACCTCATCCACCCGGCTATTGTCTTGTGTACTGGTATAATTAATATTTTAACTCCACTATACATGGTTGAGAGAAGGTAAGGTATGTGTATAGATTGACTGATGTGACAGTTGGGGGCGGCGGTAGGATTTTAATTCATATGTGTATATATGTAGGTGTGTATGTATATGTATGTATGTATGTATGTATGTATGTATGTATATATATATATATATATATATATATATATATATATATATATTAGGGCTGTCAATCGATTAAAAAAAATTAACTAATTAATTTCACAATTTGCTGTAATTAACCGTGATTAATCGCTTTTTTAAATTGAGACTGAAGCTTATAATAATGGATATTTAAATGCTAAATCACTTAACTTTGCAAATATGAAGAAAAAAACAAACAAGGAAAGGTTCTGCTAAGTTCACAATGTTTAATATCTTTCAGAACAACAGCAGCAACAATTTGGCTTATTTAGTCCTGCTGAAGGCTGCTGGAAACGGCTAGAAACTGTCCGACTGTCTGACCGTCCCCCGGCTGCTGTCGCCTGCTCTCGTCTACTTTACAGGCGAGGAGCAGTTCATCTCCAACGAGCCTATGTTCAGTTCATCTCCAACGAGTCTTTGTTCAGTTCATCTCCAACGAGTCTATGTTCAGTTCATCTCCAACGAGTCTTTGTTCAGTTCATCTCCAACGAGTCTTTGTTCAGTTCATCTCCAACGAGTCTATGTTCAGTTCATCTCCAACGAGCCTATGTTCAGTTCATCTCCAACGAGCCTATGTTCAGTTCATCTCCAACGAGCCTATGTTCAGTTCATCTCCAACGAGCCTATGTTCAGTCGGCGGCAGGGCAGTCAGGACTCACCCGGAAATGGCGAGCGGAATGAGGTGACTAGTCTCTCAAAATCTGACGAAAATCTTCTAAACTGACCTTTGTTGAGCTGAAATGAAGACAGATTCAGCAACTGCACGGCCTATTTCTCGCTTAAAATGTTTTCAGAAACATGTTTCAGTGAACTATTTTAGTACAATATGAGATCGTTTTCTGAACGGCCGCCATGACGGTCTGGCTCTCAATATCCGGAGAAAACCAACCCATGTGACGCGTTCATCCAATCAGCTGCCGGTTTTCATTACTTGGGCAACAATACAGAGTAGCGCCGCCTGCTGTTATGTAGACGTATTACGTTTCTCAGCCGCCACATGAAGTAAACAAACACAGCTGCGTTAATTTCGTTAATTTTTTTTAACGAGTTAAATATTAAAAAATTAACGCAAAAATTAACATGTTAATTTAGACAGCCCTAATATATATATATATATATATATATATATATATATATATATATATATATATATATATATATATATATATATATATATATATAGGTGTGTATGTATGTGTATATTTTTTTCCTTTTTAATTTATTTTTTGTAATTTATTTTTTAAATTTTTTTTTCTCTTTATTTTATTTATTTATTTTTATTATTTATTCTGCTATTTTTTTTATTTATTCATTTATCCTTTATTGTATTTTTTATTATTATTATTATTATGATTATTATTTATAATTTCTTTTTACTTTTTAACTTTTTGCGCTCAGTCGTGCGCTACCTGAAGTCATTTTGGTTTGGATGGTGGTTTATTTCCTTCCTGTTCTGATATTTTTATGAGCACTTTTATGTTGTTTATGTTGTATTTTGATAAAAATGTAATAAAATCTATTTAAAAAAAAAGAAGAAAAAAGAAAAGAAAAAAAGACTGAAGAACTTGAACATAACGATCGCGTCATTCACGTGCATATTAAGTAAAGGTAAAAGGGTACTTTATTTGTCACATACACGTACATGTAGCGAAATTCATTCTCTGCATTTAACCCATCCCTCAAGGGAGCATGGGACAGCGCCCGGGGACCAACTCCAGATCTGAGCCAGTGCCTTGCTCAAGGGCACTGCCTGGAGAACCTAGTACATGTTTTTGATGGTGGGGGAAACCAGAGCACCCGGAGGAAACCCACGCAAACATGGGGAGAACATGCAAACTCCACACAGAAAGGCCCTGGAACGACCTGGAATCGAACACAGAACCTTCTTGCTGTGAGGCCACAGTGCTAACCACTGGGCCACCATGCTGCCTGTAGCCACTTATAGCACCTCCATAGATTTACCACTCCAGCGCGGTGGACAAGAGTGGACTGAGCAGATTGATATATCGCTTTCTACATATTCTACTTATGCCGGTCTATACAGGTGAGTGCATTGATAAGTATTGACTTTTTACTCACAAAGGTTTAATTGTAGCTGATTTACAGAAAAGAGACTAGCGTGAGTTCATCTGCCCCAGCGGCCGTTGGTAATCCTCTCTGTATCGTTCCCAGTCAGGTGCGGCGTGTTTTAACGCACACACATCCCGGCTCAGCCGTGTGTGTGGAGCTCGGGCATCGCTGTACAGAATCCCGGCATGTGAATAGAGATGCAAATACAGGGGGCTGGGTTACAGAATGCATTTTTTCCTCTTTACATTTTGTGAATTCATGATTATTCTGCAGGCCAGACTAAAAGCTTTGGCGGGCCGGATGTGGCCAGCGGGCCTTTTCTTAAAAGCCAGGCCTTGTTTGTGGTTGTGGACATCTTCTACTTTTACTACAGTAAATATGTCTCTGGTTATTTGTACTTTTATTTAAGAACTGAGATTCAGTACTTCCTCCACCGCGGCTCCGACAAGCTGTCTCCCAGGAGGTGCACAGGAAAGTGTCATGTGCCTTATATGGGAATTTTTGGGGCGTTTTCTTATGCTAATTAGGAACAACTGCGCACGCGCTTTTCAGTTACGAAGACGTGGGATTCATCAATCCTAAGAACACAGGTGCGAACAAATCTGCTGTTTAAGAACACGTCATGAATCCGCCGTAAACTTTTCTTAGAAACCTTCTTAAGAACATATTTAAGAGAAAACTTAGGAAGATATTGGTGAATGAGGCCCATTGTACTACTACATTTACATGACAGAGAACATTACAGATTCAGATTTTACTAACAAAATATCACAATTAAAATGTGGAGTAAACAAACACATCTGCCTCATGGCGCTGCACCACGCGCCACCCAATCCGTCCCGTTATGAGAGCCAATCAGCAGAAACCTGCGTTGACCAACCACCAGAACCGGACCGAGTAGCACAAACAGGTGGAAGGAAATCCAGATAAAAGAGAAATATATTCTTTTTGTTTAACTACATTTTAGTCTGTCTTTTTCAACGATATTGTAATCAGTGTGTAATGACGGCGGTGCCGTCTCGTCTCATCATTATTATCATCATTAATAATAAACAACCAAACCCGTCAGCTAGATGACGCTATGTTCTTCTGTGTGCTTAGATATGATATATATGATATACGATATGATATACTGTCTGGCTTTTGTTTGATATCTAGTGTCAGCATAAATAACTTTTAGAGTTTTCTCGTTAGCAAATGATCAGAGTGAATTTAAGCTAGACTTTTATTGTGAAGGGTAGACACAGAAGAGCCAGCGCAACAGTTTAGTTATTGTCATTTAGTTCATTTCACAGGAAATTTGAATGCACGCTTAGCGATGCTAACCATGGCACCGTGTACATTAAAATAGACCTGACCTTGTTTTTGGGTGCTGTACTTGTTTTCAACTTAAACTTTGACCCTCTCACTGGGTTTTTACTTCATCAAAGTTAATTGGAACAATTTTCGTCTCGTTGAGAGTTCGGTGGCACCTTACCAACCAAACTAGCTAGTACTAGCATTAGCTGGTAATGTTAATTTAAGGGAAAGTTTGCAGATTTTCTATGTACTTTCGTATATGCTGATGAACAGCAGTTCCTGGAGGTCCACATTTACCCACAGGTAAAACTAACCAGAGACCTAAGGCATTTAGAAGATTAATAAGGCTTTCTTAGATATATTTACAATATACAGGGGGTTTCTGAGCAATTACCAGAACAGAAGGATGTAGCGAAGTGTATAGCACAGAATATATAAAAATATAAAAGTTCTTGTAAATGTACAGCTTCTCACCTGTGTGAGTTCTCCATTGGACCAACAAGCCACTATTTTGGCTGAAATCTTTTCCACTTGTTTTGCAATAATATGACTTCTCACCTGTGTGGATTCTCAGGTGTTTCTTCAAACCTGAATTATACTTAGTCTTTTCCACATGTGTCACATATGAAAGACTTTTTCCCTGTTTGAGTATTAGGGTGAATCTCTGACACGTTAGTGTTGTCTACGTTGTTGCTGTGACTTCTGCTCTTGCGTCGTCTCCTCTTTGGTTCTGGCTCCACATTTCTAGTTGATCCTGAGTCTCCATGCTGGCCTCCTTTCGGATCTTGGCTCTCAGCTTCATGAGAGTTGTGAGAGAGGAGCTGGTGGTCACTGTTTGCTTCTGATTCCACAGAGGTTATAACTGGCATGTTGAGCTGCTGGTCAGAGAGAACCTCCTCCTCCTTACAGACATGTTGCTGTGGGAGCTCTGGAGGGACAGACAACAAAAGAAATAGGATACTTGGTCTCTTTTTCCTGAGACCATAGACTATAAAAAAAGAAATAATGGACAGAGCTTCAGGGGGCCAAAAAGTGAAGCCAATGCTGAAGCTCCTTAAAGTTGAATTCTCTCTAATTTTCAGCAGGCTCCAAAAAGAAGTCGCTTAATTTATTACTCAGTAAACGTTATCATAATGACTTTATGTTGTCAATCGATAGTTTGGGGGGATGTTTCAGAACCTGTCAAACAGGATAGAGGCTTTAATTATTTTAAATTTTAAATCTGATCTGTTAAAACAGATTTGACTCACACAGTACAGGGATAAGCTGAATAGTCCAGGTGATATGTTTACTTTTTCATAAAAGCATTGAATATACTATATATACACTTGTACAGTTCGGGGCCCTGAACATTATCAGAAATGGAGCCATCGCAAAAATGCTTTGTGGCGGCCATTTATCTTTCCGATATAACCACATTATGTATTTTGCATCATATCCCCCTAACCAAACATGAAAATACACAATCGGTGCTGTCTACCCCAATGTTTTTACGGTCAACGATTAGTTGGACCTAAGACCTATAACTGAATAGTATTTTTATTTATTACTTGGGGCCCTCCAGTTTAGGAACCACTGTCTGAATGCTTTAACCATTAATCCATTACTTTCAGCTAACCATATAGGCTGCTTATGCAGTACTTTCAGGTTACTATTATAACCCTTTATCCACTTCTTTTAGCTACTCATTACAACTACTTGGTATCCATTATCCATTATTAATTTTAGCTAAACTTCTGTGCTTGCTTGCTTTCTAGTCTTCATTCACTCCTACATAACTGCAACCTCTATTGTTTACATGCCACAGCTGGAATATGCTATAAAATCATAATTAAAATTATCAAATGTGTTAACCTTCTCTCTGATCTTTCCACAACCCCCCTGGAAACAGCGTAACTAACCCTTGGTTGGGATTCAGTGTTCTACACAACAAAGGCTTGTAGCCAGGAGGGCATTATATTTTCACATTTCTCAACATCATTAAATCAGCTGATGAGACAGAACAACCTTTCAGACACAAGGTAGGAGCTGCAATCACTTTTTGAGTGAAAAGTGCATTTTATGGGTTGTATTGCTCATTTAAAAAGGTATATTATCCACAGTTAAAGGGTTCTTGGTGGGCTACAATTAGGGCTGCACATTAATCACAAATGTATCCAAATCGCAATATGGACTAGTGCAATATTTCTTAATGGCCAAATATGTGTCAAACCATTCTGAATTAGGTATTGTGGTGCTGCAGAGACGGCCCAGCCTACAAATCATACAGACTAAAGAAAAAAATCGTTGTTTGGTACAGATCCTTGCAAAAGTCGCACTGTAATAATTTTAATTTCTTTGAATAATAATAATTTCAATGAGAATAATGATACAAAAAGGATCATTCCCTCCACTATCATGAATCATATCACAATATCCGCCAAAATTATCTCATTTAGATATTTTCCACATATCGTGCAGCCCTAGCTATAATCTATCAAATATAAGCCTCCCTCATTAAACCAAGTCATTTCCAAGGTAGGAGGATGGTTCTAATCAGGGCACAGGGCGCTCCTGCTGACAGTAATCACTTGTTGGCACAACAGGGACTCCGTAGCCATCTGTGGTTATAACCATCATTAAAATAGTAGCGGTTAAACTCACCTATCCTGTGTAGCCTGATTTCTGGTCTCCAAACGCCATCCAACAGTCTGCGCTGCCGAGCGATCTCTTCCTCGTACTCGACGATAGTTTTTTCAACAACTCGGAATATTTCTTCAGCAGCAGCAGTTAGTCGCTCGGTGACAAACTCTCTCAAACACTCAACTGAAGACATTGTTGCTTAGTTCCAGCTGAAAGAATCATCTGCTCTACGACTACAATACCGTCTTCCAGCTCATTCAACAGCAGCATGCAGCTAACGCTACGGCCAGCAGCCTTGTTTACTTCCGCTGGCTGTCACACTGATTAAGGTCCGACGGGAAACGGGAGGCAGCTTTTCTTCTTCTTCTTTGAAATTTTACGGCAGCCGGCATCCAATACGTTGCATTGCTGCCATCTACGGAACTACCACCTTAATGCACTATATCCGATGATACAGTCCAGTGTCTATTAAAAATTTGAAAAAAACAACGTTTTCTCCTCCCACTTGATCCTAATTCTAAAATACTTTTCAGAGACACTTCTTTCAAGCCAATTTCTTGCAATTTTCTGAGTAGATCTTGTCTTTGACGGTCATAATTTCTACAAAAAAATCAAAACATGTTGCACTGTCTCCGGTTCCTGACATGAACACAAACCACTCTGGTGCTTACCTAAAATAAATAAATTGCTGTTCAGAAACGTGTGGCAGCTTTTCTTTCTTCTTCTTCTTCTTCTTCTTGTTCTTCTTCTTCTTCTTATGTTAGATTACTACTTTAGTATTATACCGCCACCAACTGTACAGGAGTGAATACCATGAACTTCATAGAAACGTCATAGAGTCTAAGTTTGAATTATTTCAAAAGAAACAAACAAACAAAACATAACACAAAAAAACTAAACCAGTACTCTGAAGAAAAACAAATAAAGCTTCAAGTCTTTCCCCTGTCATACCCTGTTCTTCAAGTATATCATGTATTGCAGAGGCATTCAGCAGCAGAACAAAGAAGAGGACAGGACAGTGTTTGGGATGATTTCAGGAACCAGACGCTGCAAGAGGCCTAGTTTTACTTTATTTGGACAAAAGAAGATATAAAGTAGTCAGAAGTATCACAACATACAGTTTAATTATTTACCTGTGACCTAAAGTTAAAAGTGTTTAGTGTCCCATTCAGTAAAGTCCACAGCTGTGGAGCTCTAGGGTTTAAAAAAGAAAATGTCTTGATATATGACTATAAGGAAAACAGAAACCATTCTTTAGACGTGTTCAGCGCTCTGAAACCGGTGTCTCTTCAGCCCCTCTCTAGTTTCTCCCTGTGGCTTTAATGAAAAGTGATTTATTTGAACATTTTAGTTTTAATATATCATTGTTGTAGGCCGGAGGAAACTCTTTACTGAACCTCAACAGCTGTTTGAGTTTCTATAAGGTATGGATTACAAATCCAAAAAACAAAATATTAAAACATGAAGATTGTTGAAAGGATTACAGAACATTAGGATTAATATTAGAGAGGGTTAGAAACGTAATGACTGCACAGATACACAAAATCATACATCTCCCTCCATTTACAGATAGATAGATTTTTATTGATCCCAAAAATGGGAAATTACAGCATTACAGCAGCAGACAGAATATTATGGAGGAATAAAAATGACAGAAGGAAAAATAAATAAATAAATGCAGAAATGTAGTGAAAATAAATACATTTTGGTAACATAAATGGCTATTTCTGTATTTTTACATGTATTTATTTATGCATTTCTATATGTATTTATTTATGAATTTATACATTTATTTATATATTTATGTATTTATTTATTTATTTATACATTTATTTATTTCTGTATTTCCACATTTCTACATTTATTTATTTCTGTATTTCCACATTTCTTTTTCCCTACGCCTGTATGCTAATTGAGTGGGGGGTGCCAACATCAGTCTGAAGAAGGATTGGTTAGAGCGATGTGATCAAATCTACTACTACTGCCTTGATTTCACTGGTAGTCACTGTGGAGTCCATCCAAGCCATGGATGTATTAAGAGAAGCAGGTTAGCACTAGCACATAGTCGTTTTGTTGGCTAGGTGCTTGTGCGGACATTGTGAGGCTATGGCGTCAGCGGTGGACAGCCTGTGTTGTCGAGAGGTGGATGCCTACTGGGCACTAGTTGAGGGTTTAGTCCCGGCCACGGACATTACCTGCCTGACGCTCCATCCCGGCTTTGATGCCTGCTGCCTCAACCCGTTCTCGCTGCAGGTAGCATACCTCAACTTCAGGCAGGAGTATGGCCCTCTCCAAGCCAACAGACCACAGTATGTTTAGATGAGAGTAATTTATAACACTATTATATTATTATACACTTCTATTATAGTCGTCAGTTTTCTACACAAATAACAAACTGTATCAAAATAATTAATCTACATACTGTAACTACTTATATATAGCCATATTCTACTTCTCTTCATACTATTCCTCCTGCACATATAGTACACTTATTCTTACGTTACCGTTTCTGCACTACAATGGTACTGTTACCACAATGCACATATCTGTCTATGTGGTTCATACTGAATATCCATATTTATTCCGTTTTTCTTATAATATATTCTGTTAATACCCTGCATATAGTCTATATTCTTACTATGTTACTCCTACTACATTGCACATATCTGTACATGTTGTTCATTACTTACACTTGGTTATACATATTTTACTTTATTTCACTTCTGGTTGGACGCAAACTGCATTTTGTTGTCTTTGTACTTGTACTCTGCACAATGACAATAAACTATAATCTAATCTAATCTAATGTGCATTATTGATGCTGAGGGTTTAGCAGATTTTTAAACTCTGATGTGCATACATACCTTTATGGAATAGAATAACTGAAAATGTTACATCAAATAAGTCTATCACTCTTGATCATATTGACTATGTTAACAGGATTATCAATATCAACATTGCACCCCTATCATTCTCTAGGCAATTCCGATACACAGCCTACAGGCAGGTGGTCCGATAGACATATGGGTTTCTGGGCAGGGAGATCAGGAAGGTGAAACCAGCTTGTGTTGTGGCCACAATCAGGAGGAAGTTTCCAGAGGAAGGGAGGCAATCAATAAATATATTTTGTTTTCACAAAATGAACACAATCACAAATTGTCTTGTTGTATAAAATGTATTCATAATTTCATTGATAGTAGCTAGGAGTGTTGGGCAAGTTACTTCCAAAATGTAGTTCATTATAGATTACTAGTTACTGTCATTTCAGAGTAATTAGTTATATTACAATATTACTGTCTCTGAATTGTAATGCTTTACACTACTTTTGCATTACTTTTAGAAGTTTGACTTGGCAGGTAGCTTGTGAATTTCACCACCAGATCAATAAAGTCTCATCTTTATCAACTTACATACATACAACAAGAGTTATCTTAAGACACTTTACAAATAGAGTAGGTCTACACCACACTATAATTTACAGGGACCCAACAATTCTAGTAACACATGCAGGGCCGGCGATTGCTATAGGCGAACTAGGCGATTGCCTAGGGCGTCAAAAGTGTTGGGGGCGCCGTGTCGCCCTTAGGTCTACTTCTCATTAATAATAGAATTAGAACGACAAACGAAATAAAACATGTTTATTAAACATGATCATCCTAGGCCCCCCCCTCAGCCACACGTTTACTGGTCAACCTTTCATTACGCGACGTTTCCCGTCTCAGGTCAGACTCAAACACACGGAGCTCTGAAGCAGAGCTGTGGGTCTCTTAGTGTCCTCTCTCTCTGGAGAAATAGAGACGAGCAGCGGCACAGACACCAGGGGCATCGGACCGGGGGTAAAACCAATACTGATTACCAGGGCCCAAGGGGAGAGAGGGCCCTTCAAAAGTCTGGAATATATTTTATTTTACCTGGACATTTTTATTTCCTAATAACATTTCATAATGCATATCAGATGCAATGTAAAGTTAGTGTATTGGCTGAATAACTTGGTTGATTGACTGACTATATTTTGTATACAAAAAGGTCTCAGCCCCCCCGCCCCCCCTTGCTAATGTGCCAAATGGTTTAGTCCACCTGCACGCATTACGTTAGCTAGATCAGTTGAGAGCGTCTGGTGGAGCGCAAACTTCTGCTGTAGAAATGTCTTTCTCAAAGAAAGCCAAATCAGGCTACCAAAAAGAAAGGAAAGACAGGAGGAGAGAAAACAGAAGGAGGGGAAACACTAACACTAACTAGAAAACCAAATCCATGGTGCTAAACTGCTTGAATATCTCCGTGACTGTTAGCGCTAAAAACGGACTGAGACAACCCTTATAAAGAGCAGAACAGACACTTGATCATTTGGTTATACATGTAATCTGAGGTAAAGACTAAATACATAAACACTAACAATGCTGTTTGCATATAACACACCATTGTAATAGCCTCATTTAAAACATGTTTAATTTTAAATGAATAGGCTATAATGTCTATAATTAGCAGTAATAGGCTAATCAGTGTCATAGGTAGCTTGGTAGCTTATCGGTAGATACATATCATGTCAATATTATAGTTATGTCAGATTTAGTAGAAACAGATGTTAACATTGTGGAACACATGGCCCTCAGTTTCACAAACTGTCCCAGCAGGGAGTGGAGTAGCAACAGACCCCTCATCCTCCTCTTTGGATTTGAGACAAGGTGAGCTTATATCAAAATTAAAGCAAACCATGTTTAGTCATTTTGACTGAAAGGTGTTAAGTAACACTAACATGTTAGTGTGTTTTATTATATTAGGTTACAATTAGGATAAGAGGTTAATATCAGATGTATCCTTCATAGAGAAAGATGGTGGAGAAGATGTGATTGAGGATGATGGGAGTGAAGACAGCAGGGAGCTCTGAGCACATATTACAGTCCAGGAGTTTATTAATTCATTAAAATGAATTCATGTATTATTCAGGTGAATAATTTTAATATGCACATTTAAGGAGGTTACTTCCTCAACAAAAGAAGCAAAAGTGGGAAGAGTAAATGATGCCTAGGCAACATGTGTTGTGACTCAGATATATTTAGAAAAGTCGATCTACAGGAGAATAAATAGTTAAAAGCAATACAGAATGCCTGAGAGCCTTACTGCAATATATTCCATTATATTTTTATATTTGGATTGTAATCTATGTTTCCTTTTAGATAAACATATTTCCAGTATAAATTGTTTCAGAAAAAGGTAAACAAAAATAACTGCATAAAAATTCACCAGAATGCAGGAAATTAAGTATTTAATGCTCACATTTTTCAGGGGGTGGACCCCCAGACCCCCCCATCATAAGTCACCATGCACACAAATCTGGAAACAAAACCCTGGCCTCTGGGTTGTCAGACCAGTTATGATTAGACCAAATGTTGGTGCCGTCTAACTTACATGGAAGCTAGAAACTCAAATGAACATACGTTGCTACTGTATCGCTGACACAGCGCTGGGGAGATCTGGCGCAAAACTCAATCTCGCCTAGGGCAACCAAAGGGCTAGAACCGGCCCTGAACACATGCACAACCTAATACAGTCCAGTATGAAATGTCTTCTTCCTACCATTAGAAGTAATTTGTAAATGTTTATGTGTCATATACAGCTAATGATAGATACAAGTTACACTACCTGATGAGCATTGCAGACTCTGATGTTGCACTGTGACCCACGATGAAGCACTAATGGTCCAGGATCCTCTAGAGAGAAGCCCTCTGTCTCTTCAAAATCTACAGTGCTAGGTGCATCTATCCCTTCATTACTGGCTGCACTCTCTGCCAAAATCTGAAAAACAGGGAGGTTCAAAATCACTCACAAAAATAGGATACAAGCTTAGTTACCAACTGGATCAGTAATAATAAAAAAAGAGAAATAAAACCAAAGCAGCTCTGACATGTCAAAACCTCTAGTGGCAAAATCTAGGAGATTTCAGCATATTGATTAATATATCAATTTGGACTTTCTAAATTACCAGAGAGTAGCCTACTGGGATACAAAATCGTGTGGGAGAACGGTCTGAATTGAAATGCGGGGGAAACGGGGGTGTTTGGGCTAGCTATGCCTGCCAACAGCTCATAGCTAGCTTAATGCAAACTGCATTGATGTCAAGGCAGACAATTACGAAAACCTGTTCTAAAGCTCAGTCTCTCCCTCTCTCTGTATACTGAAGCCCTGATGCTAGGAATTTGCAGTCAGCGCATTTTTAATCCAGATGAGGGAATCATTTCAGATGCCATTTTAGCTACTCCTGTCATCAAATCATCAGCTACCAAATGTTTGCTAATACAATAGCCAAGCTAACATGTATGTTACTAGTTAGCTAGATGGTGGATTGCCCAATACATACACGCTCAAATCACTTCTTTATTCTGACATTATTAGACTAAAACATTACGAAATCAGCCAAATTAAGATTTACAAGAATTAAAAGTAAGACTTACTCTGCTAAGAGCTCTTTTTTGGTGCATGGAATTTATGTATTTATTTTCATTATATTTCTGCATTTATTTATTTATTTCTACTTTTATTTATTTATTTTTCCTTCTTTTATTTTTAGTCCTCCATAGAATATACATAAAATGATAAATAGGATAGAATACAAGAATAAATATTAAAACAATTATACAAGTTAGGAAAAAAATTTACAACTACTTTAATAGTATTAATAAAGATGTAATTAAACCTATTATGCAAGTTGCACTTAGTGCAGTATTGTGATGTATATGAGTCTTATCTAACACTCAATGATGAAGTGTTAAAAAGTTGTATTACCTGTGGTAGAAAAGGTGCAGTTTAACTATGGATTACAAATCCTAAAAAATAAATATTAAAATATATTTCCAGAACAAACCCACTACATATGCGGAGGAGACGAGAGAAAGAGAAAGCAGAGCAAATGGACTTTTAAGATTTGGATCAAACGATCAAAAGAGACAAACATCAGCGTGTTAATGAACGCTCATTTAGCGTTCCCTTTATTAAAGGCTGGATGCAAAAGAATCAGAGACACAAAGACCTCTACGGAGAGAATAGATGTGAAACAACACAACATGACGGCAAAAAGACACGACTAAAGTTGACTCTTTGAGACTGAGAGCTTATGTGTTGTGGGTGGCTCAAAAATATTTTATGCTCCAGATATTTTATTTTATTTCATCTACAGTCATTCCTCAGACTTGAGTTTGCAATATTTGGAGTATTTCTGTTCCTTGAAAGCAACAGGTAAAACCAAACCAGAGCGATTCCTTCTCTTTAGTCTCTATCTCTCTTCTAACCATAGAATGGGATGGATGTAATGCTGTGATTGGCTCGTGAAATTCATGGCCAATTCTGGTTGGTTAACTGAAAAGTAAATGTCTCTAAACAGCTGATTAGTTATAGGAATAGAGACAGAGGTGATTGAAGTTATTAGAAGTCTTTCCTGAAAGAATTTACGCTGAGCGTCATATGCATGAATAAACAAGCTATTCATACACAAGCTTCATCTGAGTTTGTATATATCATCTTAAGAATATTTACATGTTTGGAGCATGGCATCCTTTTTAATCCAAATGCATCACATGAACAAGCTTCATCTGACTGTGTATATATCCTACAAAGACTTTTAAGTAAATGTTAGAAGATATGTCATGCATTATAAATGATCAGAAATTATAAAGCTTCCAAACAAAGTGCAGTTTCTGATTTTTATTTTAAAAAACAAACACTCAACAGAAAACTCTGATAGGACAGAAAGTCTAGCTAGTTGTCTGGATTTACCCTGCAGAGATCTGAGGAGCAGTTAACCATAGTCCTCACAAATCCACCGGAGGTTAGAACGCCAACACGGAGACAGAGGAAGGGGACGGACATCTGGCCTAAAATGAGGATATCCGGCGGAATCACCTGAACTATCACGGAACCGTGATTAAAACAAAAAAAATTTAAAATACAGAACAATACAAAATATTTCCCAGACGAGACAGTGAAAAAAAAGGAAATAAAATGAAAGAGTTCATCCCGGCCGCCCTGGGTCTCTGTCCATTTTCCTCCTCATTTCCTCACTCCACTCCTCCACAGATTTCCCGCCGACAGTTGCGCAGTACACCAAAACTCCCACACGTGTGTAGCCAGTTTCTAACCTTTTGGGCTGGCCACACTTGCGGCAGACGTACTGCGATATCTGCCGGCGGGGGTTTGCTCCCGGGCGGTGGCCCCCTGGCCTGCAGCGGCAGCCTCGGCCGCCTTCCTCTTCCTGTAGGCCGTGGACCTGGGCACAGTCAGTGGTCCAGGAAGAGGAGGAGGGCCCGGGAGCAGTGCTGGAGGAGTGGGGCGTAGGCCTCCAGATGAGGGTCCTAGATGCTTCCCATCTGGAAGAAGAGGACGAGGCAGTGCTCTTGTTTTTTTTTGTTTCAAGATCATTTTTTGGGCTTTTCCGGGAGGGGGGGGGAAGACATGCAGGTTATCATCACAGGTCAGATTTGAACAAACGTATGGCTTCTCTCCTGTGTGGGTTCTTGTCATGTGGAACAACAAGGTACTACTATGCCTAAACCCTTTTCCACATCTGTTGCAGGAATACGGCTTCTCACCTGTGTGTTCTCATGTGGCTTTCCAAGTGATCTTTACGTCCAAAGTCTTTTCCACATGTTTCGCAAGAATAATCCTTCTCTCCAGTGTGAATTCTCATGTGCCTATTTAATGTTGAAGTGTCAAAGAATCTTTTACCGCAGGTCTTGCAAATGTACGGCTTCTCACTTTTGTGTGTTCTCATGTGGTTTCTAAGTTCATCGCTACGTCCAAATTCTTTTTTACATGTTTTGCAAGAATACGGCTTTTCACCTGTGTGGACTCTTCTCATGTGGATTTCCAAGTTATCTTTACGTCCAAAGTCTTTTCCACATGTTTCACAAGAATAAGGCTTCTCACCTGTGTGGACTCTCAGGTGTATCTGCAAAACTGATTTATACTTAAAGTCTTTCCCACAAGTGTCACATATGAAAGACTTTTTACCTGTGCGAGTATTACGGTGAATCTCTGACACGTTAGTGTTGTCTACGTTGTTACTGTGACTTCTTCTCTTGCGTCGTCTCTTCTTTGGTTCTGGCTCTGTATTTCTAGTTGATCCTGAGTCTCCATGCTTGCCTCCTTTCTGATCTTGGCTCTCAGCTTCATGAGAGTTGGGAGAGAGGAGCTGGTGGTCACTGTTTGCTTCTGATACCACAGAGGTTAGAACTGGCATGTTGGCTACAGACTCTTTCTCTGCTGAACTTAGAGTGTCATCATCAGGATTGAAGTTCAGAGTCTGACCTTCACTGTGGTCCCTTTCCTCATAAGTAGGAGTCAACATAAAGGTATCAGTCTCCTGCTTCAGTACAAGCTGCTCTCCCTCCTGACTGGTGCACAGTTCCTCCTGGTCCTCTTTAATCTGTGGAGGCTCTGGGTCCTCTTGATCCAGACTGGAGTTCCTCTCCTGAATACAGAGCTGCTGGTCTGAGAGAACCTCCTCCTCCTTACAGACATGTTGCTGTGGGAGCTCTGGAGGGACACACAACAAAAGAAATAGGATACTACTGTTATTGGAGAAAAAGAACAGAACACTTGTTCTCTTTTTCTTGAGAACATAGAGTGTAGGGACCTAGTCCGCTCTCTCAGCCTGGACTTAGTTCTTCCTTCCTTGCCTGACTTAGTTTCTCCTTCTCGCTTTGACTCTAGTTTCTGTTTCCTTGTCTGACTTGTTCTTCTTCTCAGTTTGACTTTGTTTCTCTTCCTTTAGTTTGACTTGTCTTCTTCCTTCCTAGTCTTTGACTTGTTCTTCCTTCCTTTAGTTCTGACTTAGTCTTTCCTTGCTAGATCTTTTCTTCTTCAGTTTGACTTAGTTCTTCTTCAG
Organism: Perca schrenkii; assembly: GCA_025617405.1. Lineage (NCBI taxonomy): Eukaryota > Metazoa > Chordata > Actinopteri > Perciformes > Percidae > Perca > Perca schrenkii. The sequence continues at coordinate 201,883 of JABUOV010000046.1, forward strand.
TTTGACTTAGTTCTTCTTTCCTTCAGTTTGACTTTGTTTCTTCCTTGTTTGACTTTGTTCTCCTTTCCTTAGCTTGACTTTGTTTTCTTCTCTTCAGTTTGATTTGATTTTTTCTCTTCCTTCAGTTTGACTTGTCTTTCCTTCAGTTTGACTTAGTCTTTCCTTCCTTAGTCTTGACTTAGCCTTCTTCCCTTGTCTGACTTAGCTTCTCTCAGTTTGACCTCTCTTCCTGTCTGACTTAGTCTTTCTTTCAGATTTGTCTTTCCTTCAGTTTGACTTGTCTTTTCTCTTCCTAGTCTGACTTAGTCTTTCCTTCTTCTCTGTTTGACTTAGTTTTCCTTCAGTTTGACTTTAGTCTTTCCTTCTTAGTTTGACTTTGTCTTCCTTAGTTTGACTTTGTTTCTTCCTTTAGTTTGACTTGTCTTTTCTTCCTTTCAGTTTGACTTTGATTTGTCTTCCTTCTTTAGTTTGACTTAGTCTTTCCTTCTAGTTTGACTTAGTTTTTCTTCCTTTCAGTTTGACTTTAGTTTTGTCTTCCTTTCAGTTTGACTTAGTTTTTCCTTTCAGTTTGACTTGTTTCTTTCTTTCTTCCTTAGTTTGATTTAGTTTCTTCCTTTAGTTTGATTTTGACTTAGTCTTCTTCAGTTTGACTTTGTCTTCTTCAGTTTGACTTGTTTTTCCTTAGTTTGATTTAGTTTTCTTCCTTAGTTTGATTTAGTTTTCTTCTTTAGTTTGATTTAGTTTTTCTTCTTGTTTGACTTTGTTCTTCCTTTGTTTGATTTAGTCTTCTTTCCTTCAGTTTGACTTTAGTCTTTCTTCTTAGTTTGACTTGTTTCTTCTTCTTGTCTTGATTTGACTTAGTTCTTTCTTCTAGTTTGATCTAGTTTTTCTTCCTTTAGTTTGACTTTGTCTTTTCTTCCTTTAGTTTGACTTTTGATTTGTTTCTTCCTTTCAGTTTGACTTTAGTTCTTCCTTTCAGTTTGACTTAGTTCTTCTTCCTTTGTCTGATTTAGTCTTTCCTTCCTTAGTTTGACTTTAGTTTCTTTCCTTTCAGTTTGATTTGTTTCTTTCAGTTTGATTTCTTTTCTTCCTTTGTTTGACTTTAGTTTCTTCCTTCCTTTAGTTTGACTTAGTCTTTTCCTTCAGTTTGATTTTAGTTTTGTTTCCTTCTTTGTTTGACTTGTTTTTCCTTCCTTTAGTTTGATTTAGTTTTCTTCCTTTAGTTTGATTTAGTTTCTTCCTTTCAGTTTGACTTAGTTTCTTCCTTCAGTTTGACTTTAGTTCTTCTTCCTTTAGTTTGACTTTGTCTTTCTTCTTGTTTCTTGTCTTCAGTTTGACTTTGTCTTTCTTCCTTTGTTTGATTTTGTCTTTTCTTCTTAGTTTGATTTGTTTTTCTTCTTAGTTTGACTTTAGTTTTCTTCCTTGTTTGATTTGTCTTTTCCTTCAGTTTTGTCTTTCTTAGTTTGACTTGTCTTCTAGTTTGACTTTCTTTCAGTTTGATTGACTTGTTTTTCCTTCTTAGTTTGATTTGATTTAGTTTTTCTTCCTTAGTTTGATTTAGTTTCTTCCTTTAGTTTGATTTAGTTTTCCTTCTTTGTTTGATTTGATCTAGTTTTCTTCCTTAGTTTGATTTAGTTTTCTTTCTTCTTAGTTTGACTTAGTTCTTTCTTCCTTAGTTTGACTTTGTTTTCTTCCTTTCAGTTTGATTTTCGATTTGTTTTCTTCCTTTAGTTTGATTTAGTTTCTTCTTCCTTTAGTTTGATTTGTCTTTCCTTCCTTTGTTTGATTTGTTTTTCTTCTTTAGTTTGACTTAGTTTTTTCTTCTTTAGTTTGATTTGTTTCTTCTTTGTTCTGATTTGATTTGTTCTTCCTTCAGTTTGACTTTGTCTTTCTTTCCTTTAGTTTGACTTTGATTTGTCTTTCTTCAGTTTGCTTTGATTTTGATTTGTCTTTCCTTCCTTTAGTTTGATTTGATTTTTCTTCCTTAGTTTGATTTGTTTTTCCTTTCAGTTTGATTTAGTCTTTCCTTCCTTAGTTTGACTTGTTCTTCCTTCTTTCAGTTTGATTTGACTTGTCTTCTTCCTTTAGTTTGATTTTAGTTTTCTTCCTTCAGTTTGACTTTGTCTTTCCTTCTAGTTTGACTTGTCTTCTTCTTTCAGTTTGATTTGATTTAGTTCTTTCCTTTCAGTTTGATCTTTGATTTGTTCTTCTTCCTTTAGTTTGACTTTAGTTTTTCTTCCTTAGTTTGATTTTGACTTAGTCTTTTCTTCTTAGTTTGATTTGATTTGTTTTCTTCCTTTCAGTTTGATTTGTCTTTCTTCCTTAGTTTGACTTGTCTTTCTTCTTTGTTTGACTTTGTTCTTCCTTCAGTTTGATTTTGATTTCTTTTCCTTTAGTTTGACTTTGACTTTTCTTCTTTCAGTTTGATTTGACTTTAGTCTTCTTCTTTAGTTTGATTTGTTTTTCTTCTTTAGTTTGATTTGATTTAGTTTTCTTCCTTTAGTTTGATTTGTTCTTTCTTCATTTGTTTGACTTTTGATTTGTTCTTCTTCGTTTGATTTGACTTTGTTTTTCTTCCTTTAGTTTGATTTGATTTAGTTTTCTTCTTCTTAGTTTGATTTGATTTGTCTTTCTTCCTTTAGTTTGATTTGATTTGTTCTTCCTTTCGTTTGATTTTGACTTTAGTTCTTTCTTCCTTAGTTTGATTTAGTTTTTCCTTCTTTAGTTTGATTTGATTTTTTCTTCCTTTAGTTTGATTTTGATTTAGTCTTTTCCTTTCCTTAGTTTGATTTGTCTTTCTTCTTCAGTTTGATTTTGATTTGTTTCTTCTTTAGTTTGACTTTGTTTTCTTCCTTCAGTTTGATTTGATTTAGTTCTTTCTTCCTTTAGTTTGATTTAGTTCTTTTCTTCTTTAGTTTGATTTGATTTTTTCTTCCTTTCAGTTTGACTTTGTTTTCTTCTTTAGTTTGATTTGTTTTCTTCTTCAGTTTGATTTTGATTTGTCTTCCTTCAGTTTGATTTGATTTTTCTTTTCAGTTTGATTTGTTTTTTCCTTTCAGTTTGATTTGTTCTTCTTCCTTTAGTTTGATTTTGACTTAGTTCTTCTTCTTTAGTTTGATTTAGTTCTTCTTCGTTTGATTTGATTTGTTTCTTCTTTAGTTTGATTTGTTTCTTCTTTAGTTTGATTTGATTTAGTTCTTTCCTTCTTTAGTTTGATTTAGTTCTTTCTTCCTTTGTTTGATTTGTTCTTTCTTCAGTTTGATTTTGACTTTAGTTCTTTCTTCTCAGTTTGATTTGATTTAGTTTCTTCTTTAGTTTGATTTTGACTTCTTCCTTTAGTTTCTGATTTGTTTTTCTTCTTTAGTTTGATTTTGATTTGTTTTTCTTCAGTTTGATTTGATTTGTCTTTCTTCAGTTTGACTTGTTTCTGTCTGTTTGTTTTCCATTTAGTTTGACTTGTCTTCCTTGCCTGACTGTCTTCTTCCTCCCTTGCTCTGGGTAGAAGGGTGCATGAAATGCGAA